>PISW01007432.1:0-36827 GCA_004023785.1 Mungos mungo | reverse complement strand
AATTAATATAATCACATCATTAGGCTATTATAAAAGTCAGAAGATTTTCATAGGTAAAAAACAATTGCCATCAAACTCATGATAAATTCTAGGAAGAGAAGAATCCTTCCTCCAAGTATCTTTTTGTTTTAAATGTTTATTTATTTTTGAGAGGGGGTGGGCAGAGAGAAAGGGAGACAGAGAATCTGAAGCAGGCTCTACACTGTCAGCACAAGCCCGATGTGGGGCTCGAACTCACAAACCGCAAGATCAGGACCTGAGCCGAAATCAAGCATCGGATGCTTAACCTGAGCTACCCAGGCGCCTCTCTCCAGGTATTTTATTTTGGGAGGATGGGGCGAAAAGCAAGAACACAAACATTAAATACATCAACCTAAGGCATTTCCTTCAACTGTCTTTCTGAAATTGATGGCCTGGGGAGAAAGATATTGAAGACGTGTGCAGAGCACCACATCTAACTAAAATCCTGTTTCTGAATGCAAACAGGGGTGAGAAATTTGGAGAGCTACAGGGTCCCAGGATTTGGTTTCACTGGTGTTTTTAAATCCCCTGAGATTGTGCATCTTGGCTAAACAGCACAATGGGAAGAGCAGACACAACTCAAGTTGTTTTCATCTGAACCACTTTACAGATACTGCAACTTACAAAACCACCCGTAAGGTGACCAGCACCTTGTGCTGCGGGGATGGGGACCTCGCAGGACGCACGGGGGATGTCCCTGCTGCCTGCCAAGTCATTACCTGCTCTTCCTTCTCCTGAGGTGGGAAGGTTCGCCTTCATTAATGGTAATATGATACGAAACACAGCTCACAGCACAGCATGATGAAATAAAACTTTTTGACAGACAACCGTTGCTTTAGTTGACAGTTTATTAAATACACTACATTTGTACCTTATTCTGTGGGTTTTTAAATCATTCACACAGGGGCTTAGTAAAAACATACTTTATAGAAAACCATCTGCAAAACTAAAATAAAAATAAGAATGCACATTTTACACACGTATTAGATAAACTGCTGGAAACGCCAGGAATTCTTTTAATGAAGGGGCTGGGAAATGCCTCGACTTCATTAAACCTGACGCCAGACCACGACTACGGAAGCGTGAACGCTGAAGTGTGGATGCAAAAACGTCTATTACCAAAACTGTTCCATCTAATCGTGTGTGAGAAACCAGGACAAAATAAAGGACTAGCCTTCTTTTCCAGGTGCTTTTCTAAATTCATTCACCATGCACTCTCTTTCCCATTCGGAGTAATCACTGTGTGGACTGAGGAGGCAAAAATGAATTCCCTTAAAAACAAAACAAAACAAAACAAAACCGGAGCCTGTTTACAAAACATGCAAAGGGAGAATCTGAGGGAGGCGTGTGTTACTGCAGAAGTGCTTCGAAGGGACTACAGCTGGGGGGGCGGGGAGAATACGCCTTTACTTCTGCAAGGGTCAGTCCTTCCCCCCTCCTTTCTGGAAGAAATACACGGTCAGGGCAGGGACCATAAAACGGAATACGATGCAAAGACAGAAACAAAGAAGTTTGCAAAATCTTTATATTTCCAGCTGCAGACACCGAACTTTCCAGAGCGGGGGCGACCTCTAGCGGCGGAACCACAGCCAGCTGTTAAGCAGCCAGAACGCTACAGTGATGGAGTACATGACCATTTCCCTCTTGGCGCGCTCTTTGTTCTCCTCTTCGAGGAGCTGTAGCCGTCTATTCAGTTTGATTATCTGGGTGAAAAACAGACAATGACAACAAACAAAATAGAAGCTTTAGTGCAAGGGGCAATTAGAGGCTTAGGAAGCAGTACGACCTGTCAAAAGAATTCTTATCAACATGGAGAGTTTCACTTGGAGCAAGATGAACCCTATGCCGAACACAGGTCACCCACGACCGCTTACATGCCGACGTGATCTTCTCCCTTTCCGGTCCCCAAATTTCTGAGTCAGAAGAGGGTGTATTTTCCTTCCTTCCTCGATTAAACGTGAGCGAGGGAGCGGCGGCCCCTGGCTGGCTATTCCGACAGGACGCGGCGGGGCGGGCGCCAAGGACCAGCTCCCCTCTCTGCTCCTCCTACTCGCTTCTGTTCCTGGGCTCGGTTGTCCGTCTGCACCCTGTGCTCCCTGCCCGCTGCCCGGACCCCCTGGGGCTACAGGGGTGCAACTCTCCAGCTGCGAGGAGGAGTGTCGCTCGTGGACGGCTCTGCCCTCGGCTGCTGGTCCCCGCGGGGGCCAGTCCTGGACCGGGCAACCGCCCTGCCCGAGCGCATGTTCCCTTCCCAGGGCGGCAGCCTGCTTCCGGGAACCCGCTTCTGATGGGGTTCAAGGTCTAGACACCCCCCCCCAACCCCCGTCCCCTGCTTCAGGCTCCTCGTGAGGCCGGCCACATGCAGCCCCCCACTTCCCTCTTGCCCCTCCATCCTGCCTCCCCTCCCTCCCGGGCAGGCGGTAACCGCGGGCGCACGCCCCGCAGGCTTTCTGCGCACACCTGCACCCCAGGATCTGCTTTCTGGGGGGGGCCGACCTGCGACGTCTACGGAGAAACACAACGCGCCCCGGAGGGCCCTGTGAACCCTCTACGGGATTACTGTCATCATGTCGGAGAAGGTGAAGGAAAAGACTTTCACAGAATGTGGAATCCTTAGCATCTGGAGGGCTGAGAACTCCAAAATGGGGGGCAGGTGCCGGGAACGGGAGTCTACTGACAGCGGTGCAGAGAGAACCATTTTCACAACCTGAAAAGGGACTTCACTTTATAACCAGTGCCCAGCAACCATTTTTCTCTTATGGCCAGTAAAAAAAAAAAAAAAAAAAAAAAAAAAAGATAAATAAAGAATGTGCTTAAAGTTAATGACCTCTTCCCAACCACTTGCAAGGAGAGAGGCTTATCTGGTCCCACGGGATGCTCTGTCGTGCACTAGACGATGCGCTTTGTGGTCAGTGATAAAAAACGGGCATCGATCTTGACTCTTAGGGTATTTTTATCTGGGCCTATCTGAGAGTTGACAACATTTTCTATCTTGAAGTCGGGGGGCCCATGAGCTCCCTGGCCACGGAAGAAACGGGACACAGGCTGGTGGGTTTCCAAATTGGCAATGGGGCGAAGGGGGCTGCAGAAACAGCAGCTTCCCCTGCCGCCGGGGTCACACGTGTGAACTCTGCAGAATCTTCTCGTGATGGGTGCTTGCGACTGGTGTCAGAAACTCAGGTTCCCGCCTGGCTTTCTACTACTTTTGAATTCTCATAGGATGGGGGCGACCATCTTTGTCCTCTACTAGTTTGGCCTCTAAGCTAAGGATCGAACAGATGCTGTTACAACTCTGAAACTCCTGTTACACTCTCAGAAAGCAAGGCTGTGGGTGTGACTGTGGATTCAATGGCAAACGCCAAAGAGACTCCCTTGCTTCAACAGGCGAGGTATCAACAAATATCCGTGAGAGCTCCGATACGACATCCACATTTTAAACAAATGAGACTCAAGATAAAAAAGTAGTATTTGTTTCACATCATCCTTGTATTAAATCTTTAAGGTTATATTGATTTTTATGCTAAAATATTTAGTGTCTTGATCTTAGAAATACTTTATTTCATTCACGTCTCCTCTATGTGTATTCAGCACAGACACAATTTCAACGCTGACTACGCCGCCCCCACGTGTGTGTCTGTGAGTCTAGAGGCGGCAGGACTGCGAACTAGAAATGTGCATACGCAATTGTAGTTCCAAGCTAGGACTCGTGACAGAACACGGGAAACACATCACGGAGACACTGGCAAACCGGAAGCAGTGATTTCCAAAGTGGAACTCCCAAACATCGTATCACAGGTCCCTGAAGGGACTGTCCTATGTTCCAAAAAGCCAAACCAGCAGTTTAATGGCTACACCGGTTTGTAAAATGCCAAGAGTTTTTGTTAGTGGCCAGAATTGTACCAATCCATTTTGGTAATACCGTTTTATGCTGCTTAGAACGTGTAAACGGTGGTTTAACATATCTTTAATCAAAATGGAAGAGTCAACTAGGGCTTATTAAAAACAGCTTGAGAAATAAAATAATTCATGGGTTCCACAGGATAATGATAAAATGTTAAAAATGATCATTAGCATATTATATGAATATAACTTAGGATCCTATCTTGTCTGGTACGTTAAATACCTGTCGTCTTAATGAAGCTGCATCTACAACAGTCATGTCGTCCGAAGTTCCCTCCATCGTCGCATCTATGTGTGACATGCCATGCCTAGCAGATGAGAAATAAAAATGCAACTTAGTATTAGAATAGAACTAAGAGTACCCGGGCAAGTCACATCACGTGTTGGGCAATGCTCAAAAAACTGTTCAGAAGACTCACATTTAACGACAGGAATTACTAAAACATTTTACCATCTGAATCGGTGCTAACAAAGCAGAGTGGAGGAAAACGCCAGAGTATTTTGAGCAGTGACTTAAGAGCGGCCACTCTGGGCTACGACAATGCGGATTCTCCCGCAAGCTTCCTCAGGAGTCCCTGCTGAGGCTCGCTGGGGAAACACCGAGTAAACTAACGCTAGCTAAAAAAAAAAACATTTTTTTTTTTTTTGTATTTCTCCTCCTCTTCTCATTGCCTCTTCTCTTGCCATTTCTACTCTCTACTTATTTCTAGTTACCTGTTCTCTATTACGTCTCCCTCGGAAACAATTATAAAATCACCTGAGGGCATCTTGGATTCAGATCCAGGATTGGCTCAAAGAGAAGTCATTAAGAGGCTGTGTATAAAATAATACTGCAAAGCCATGAAGAACAACCCCAGGGGAAGCGCATTAAAAAATACTTCTTTTTCAAATACAGTTACTTCTAAAAGAGCGCGGAGTTTTAAATGCCCAGCAGTAAGCCTCTGAGAAACAAATACACACAAATGCTATGCTTCCCCTTTGCCCGAATTTCCATTTCGTAAGCTTATTTTAATTAACAGCTTAACTGAGATATAATTTAATACCATACAGTTCACCTCACATGTTTATACCCTTACTATTTTAATCCTGTATGGTTATTTCACTAAAATGGTATAGTAACTTTCCTGAATGACCAGAATATAAACAAACTGAATTCAAAAGTCACTCCTTTGTCGTCCAGAGAGTGTTGGCAGATGGGTCACACTATTCTAATCTTTCAAGCAAGTCCCCATTACAAAAAGCACATTACCGCATGAAGGGGTCATGAAGAGAATTACAGTTTTCAGACATGTTAAAGACAAGTCTATTCAGAAAATCCTGTTTCATATGCTGTTGAAAATAATCCAAAAATAACTTAATAAAGTAAGTGGAACAGGATTTTGTATTTTATAATCATTTACTGTGTCCCCAGCCACGGTCATCATTCTGAACACGGCTGATAACTACACGTAGTGCAGTTTCAGTGGCTGATGGTACGTACGGACTCTAGATAATCTAGAACAATCTCTACATGTCCCTTTATCCCTAAATGAACTTGCTTTATCATCTCACCACTCCTTTCTTCACTGTAACAGGAAATAGCTGCAAATATTGACAGTAACTGCATCTAAGAAGCAAGTTTCAAGGTGAGTAGAACTATGAAATAATAAATACCTGAGTTAATTATTCTTTGGACCATTAAGACAGAATTATTATATGCCCGGAGGAAAAAACAGGGGTTGAAGATTCCTTTTTTTTTTATGCTTTATCTTCAAAATAAAACTTTTCCTCAGGGCACCTGGGTGGCTCAGTCAGTTAAGCATCTGACTTTGGCTCGGGTCCTGATCTCATGGTTTGTGAGTTTGAGCCCCGCATCGGACTCTGTGCTGACAGCTCAGAGCCTAAAGCCTGCTTTGGATTCCGTGTCTCCCTCTCTTTACCCTCCCCCTGCTCTCTCTCTTTCTCTCTCTCAATACATAAGCGTTAAAAAAAAAGTTTAAACTGGAGGAAAAAAAGAAGCAATGGCTTCAAAGTTAAAGGAACCCCAGACTGAACACAGAGAATGAAGTGTAAGTGACAGGAATTACTCATTTAAATCCTGAATTAAATAAGGTGTTAAACACCTGGAAAGGAAATCTTCATTTGTAAAGAAATCTAAGGATATGGCAAAAGGCTTTGCCTATATAATCCAACTTACAACAGAAAAAAGAAATTAAGATCCGTTTTAAACTAAAAGCTATGTTTATCAGAACTAAAAACTCTGTAAGAAATGTTAAGTCAACTCACTGCCTCAAGTTCTTTCACAGAGAGAGAAAAGGATCACAAACTTAGAGTTCCAAGGATATACAAGGATAGTAAATATACAAGGACTGTTAACATACAATGGACGGAACTGATACTGTGAAAGATACCAGGGAGCAGAGGGTAAGGACCACTAAGGACATACTCCTCAATTCCTCTAACCTGAATTCAGCATTATTAAGAAACTGATGTTGCCCTCTTCTCTTGCCTAAAAATCCATGGGTCAGATTCCCCTCATCATAGAAAAAATGCTGGCAGTCTAACTCTACGGCCATGGTAATACATTTCTGCTTAAAACGAGCAAAATTAGCTCTGAAAAAGTTACAGTTAATGGTATCTGTGAATACTAACCAATTTTCTTTTCCCCAGAAGCTGGGAAATGGGGGTTTTGGCACTCAGAACCTTAAGCATTTGTATGTGCCATTCTATCTGTTCTTGTGTACGACAGGAAGAAATAGTCAGGCTAAGCATGTCTGAAGGAATGAAAGTAAGAGGGAAAAGTTTACATCAACAGTTCACAAAAACTCTGCAAACTAGATGCCTTTTCTAAACGTTTAACTGTCTACATTGTCAATGCTGATCTCCCCCAATTTAAGACGATGCCTTATACACAGGCTTATCTAAGCATGGAAAGGGCCACTCCAGACAATTACCTAAAAAAAGGAAATGGCAGACAGAGCCTCAGGCAAGAATGGAAATGATGCACACAGGACCAGATTAAGACGACTTGTTCTGTGTTTCAGCACGATCCTCAATAAGCTACTAAGACTGTATTTAAATAAAATAATCTCGACGTGCACAGGACACCTTAACTGCCACGCACTCTTCTTCCTCCTCTGGGAGGCGTGTGTCCTGAATGATTAGACTCCGTGTTCTCAGAGAGGAAAACCGTACAAGTTCAAGCTATAACACAAAGGCATGGCTACTACATGCAAAATACAAATTCAGTCAACTGTTTAGCCTGATAATTACGAAGTCTCGAAATTTACCTGACGTTGTCATGATGCGGGTTAGAAGTGGCGGCCGCAGACCCCCCACGCAACACGGGTCTAAGGCAGGTTTTTGCAGAAGGCACAAGACAGAATCAGGAGACAGAGAAGTGACCAAATAAAAGCAAAAACAAGACAAAAGAAAAAGTCAAATAGGATTATATTGTATGTTGTGATACAATATAATATCTCTCAAATACTTTAAAAGTCTTGGTACCACCTGCCCTCCATTTTGATTTTCATAAATGTAATGTGTTACCGCAGGTTAAGGAGTCAGGTGTGATGAGAGCACCCACATACATTGTTTTCCCCCTCTGGTGCTTATATTTTAATTTATGAAATTCAAGAGAGAGGACAACTCGGTCTAAAAAAGCATAATTTCTCTTTTCTCGTTGGAAAGGAAAGATGCGTGTCAGAGTGGGGGGGGGGGCGGGGGGTAGCACCTGCGTGACCACGGCTGGCTGCCCGTGCGGTGTCGCAGCCCAGGCGACTCCGTTTCCCGCAGCTCCTGCCTCCCGCCTCACCCAACAGACTCAAGCCTGCTATTAACGGAGCTGCATCTCATCCAAACCTGGGCTCCCAGACGCAAAGCTGCAAGCCTGGGTTCTGGAGCTGAGGCCATCAGGAGGCGTCTCTGAGGGCTGTGCTATTTTATGGCACAGAGATACAGTCAGATGGTGAGTCTGCTCTAGAGAGAGGACCAGCAGCGACCCACGGGGCAGCTGGGAATAAAAGGCCATGGGAAACTGGGAAACTGCGGGGCTTGTCCGCAGCCTCGGGACATACTTTGGACAGTTAGCTCTCTACTGAGGTGAGCAGTAACCTTTCCAATACGTTTCAGTTTCAGAAATCGGAAGACAAAAACTCTCTGTGGTTTCTGGTCAATCCCCCCCGAAAGCAATCAGCAGTACGTACCAACCCGAGAAAGGGGGCTAAGCTATGCGGTCCAGATGATTACCTTCTGTTTTAAGTGTCTCATTTTTCTAAGTACTGATCAGGTGTTGCGTGAAGTTAGGTATCAAGGCAACACTTAATTATAGTAAACATTTAATATCAAATGAACTCGTTTTTTTCTGTTAGGTTGGTACAGCTGTAAAACTTTGGCTGCAAATACAAATCACTATTTTCTGTCCAGTTAATTTATACAAGACAATTGTCATGTTTGGCTTGTACGTTTCCTAAAGGCACTACTGGTGCTTAAAGAGATTTGGGGACCCTACAGACTCCGGGGGTGACATGGCAGGCTTCTACCCTGCTGGCTAAAGAACAGAGAGAGAGCACGTATGCCTGGAGCGGCTTCTAAACCATCCCGTTCTGCTCCTACGATGCTCTGTGGCATTAGGGGAACCTCCTTCACTGCAATCTTACGGCACGTTCATCAGAGGATGGTTATGCCAACGAACCCACTGCCCGGTGCTACTTAAAGCTTTTATTCAATAATTCATGGTAGTTTGTTCAACATGGAACTGCCATGGCCAACATGTGCCACCAGAGATTTCCCTCCTGTAATGCAGAGCCAGAAAATAGTACAGTTACCTTTCACAACGTATTTCATTTTGTCTTCTCACACTGGCAATTGACACATATAATATAAAAGTAAATTAGACAGGTATTTGGCAAAGTTAGAAACTTCATTCAAGTACCAGTTTCTACCATAAGTATGATTTAATACATTAAAAGAAATCTCTTTAAAGTCTGATAATATGTTCAGCAATACTATTTTGTAACTAAAGAGGTAACAGGGAAGGGGCGCCAGGGCTCTCCAAGTTCTGGCATTAACTTGTATAGTGATATTTTTGAGTAAATAAATGGCTGACTTAATAAAACATGTGTTTCTTTAGTAAAAAAAAAAAAAAGGAAACTGCTACAGTAAATAAACAGTAATATATTTATATGCATACTCGCAAAAATACAAATTCAAATTAAAACACAATGGTTTCATATTCTGTTCATTCAAAGCCAATATAATCTGCTCATGAAAAACTGTATAAAAATAACCAAGCCCCTTCTAAAAATAAAACTTAAGCATGCTAAGCATCACTAATCTGTTGATATTTAAATTAATGTTCTTATGTGAGAATTAAGTTTCTTTTTTTAAATGCGACTGTTTTGCACGGAAGAATGAAACATGGAGCTCTGGCAGAGCGGGGGGGGGGGGGGTGGTGGACACAGGTGCTTCCTGACCTGCCAAGGACTAAACCATAAGTGTTTTAAATCCAAAGAACACCCCTATCTCAGGTGTTTGGGTAAATTTTTGATACATCAATTTTCCAAATGCACAGCACTGACCCAGGTGTATTAAGGATTTGACTTTGTCTTCATGGTGAGCTTGGTTTTAAATCAAGTAAGTTCTCATCAGATGAGAAAATAAAAATACAGTATATAAACCTTTCCACAGTGTTCCTTAGGGTGTAAACTAAAAACTGTTCTTCCATGAAGCAACTGTGAGTCTGCATTTTTTAATGATGATAAAGCAGGCAGGAAGTTCCTTTCTTTCTGCTAAATAGTTCTAGCTTAATTTACCTGTACCTATGGTGAGGGCATAAGACCAAAGACACAATATTACATGAGCATAACCACCAAAGACCAATAAAATAGAAAGGAAAAAGAGGATGTACAGAGCAAGGAACATAAAAGCACTTAAAACTTTATAAGCAGTATTATTGTAATAATCATGCAAGTAGAACATTATCCAAATTTCACATTCCTGCTTCTTGTATCTGCAAAGTCATGCCAGACAGTTCTCTTGTAGAAATAAAAAACTGATTTGCTACTTACAATTCTGATTAAATCTTGTTCAACTTTTAGATCATAAGAGATTGAAATACAGTTTAAAAAAAAAAAGACAAGAAAAAAAAAAAACCCTTTCAATAATGGAAGCATCCAATAAGACTAATAAGATTATCTAACCCTCCAGGCTCCAAGGTAACAACTAATGGTATGTATCCGGGAGCAAAAATTACTAATACAATTACTTAATGAATTTTTAAAATCTCATTTAAGTGAATAAGAGAATTCCTTTCCAGAAAAAAATGGATGTTAAAGCTATCAATTTATTATAATTAAAAAAGTAATGACCAGAACTTCACTTAGGGTTCAATACGTTTTTTTTGTAATGAAAGAATACAAAGTAAATTCTACATTAGTAAGATTTCTGATTTTGAATTTTTGAACTTGAGGCAAAATTCTTTTTCATTATGGGCAAGGACTGCTTTGTGAAGTCGCAATTATTTAATCTAAGGATTTATAAACGTCTTCCTCATCGGCTACTTTCCCTGTTAATAGCATTCGATATGATATAATTTGACCTAATAATCTGGTCTCTGCTAAGGACCTACTGTGATTAAAAAGTGACAGAGGATACCTGGAGGGAGGAGAAAACCGACCTTTGGGAATATCAGTTCTTAAATGCCAGGTACTTTATATTCAACACCTTTTGAAGGATTCACCACAATACTAAATAAAAGAATTTGAGGCCATTATTACTAATATCATAAATAAAGATGGTGGTGGGAAGGGAAGAGTCCTCACAAGAATCTAGAAAACTAGGCAATACTATTGTTGCCCTGCCTCCCCCCCCTCTTTTTTTTTTTTTAATAGATGAAGATAATGAGGCCCAGAGAAGCTAAACAATTTGCCCAAGGCCACCAAGCAGCTAGCTATTCAGCGGGGTGGGGATCAACACTGAATCCGGCCGACTCCCTCAATCCATGCCTCTTCTTCTGAACCAGGCTCCAAGTAGCCTAAGCCCGTTCTCTGGGGGAGAGGGATGTATAAGAATACACACACGCACACACACATATACATGAGTATACATGTCCATACATGTATGTATAATTTCCACCTGCTTTCTCTCTTAAGCTCTTTCTGGTGCAGATTTAAGTCCCTGGGCCCAAATGTATGCCGCTCCATTAACCCGGGGCAGGCTCAGAAACACCAGTCAGTGGTATGGACACGTGCTCCTGAAGTACAGTAAAACTGGAGTCTTGGGTCAGCGTCAAAAGCACGCCACGAGAAAGTCTGCCTGGAGTGAGCCACAAGACAGGTCAGTCCCTCGGGTAAGAAACAAGGTTTACTGGAAGGGCCAGCCTGATTTACTGGGAAGTCTTCACAAGTTAACAGTCTGCTAAAACGTCCATAAAAGTTCGAACAGTGACTCACGGAGTCACTAGGTAAAATGTTTG
This sequence comes from Mungos mungo, assembly GCA_004023785.1. Classification (NCBI taxonomy): domain Eukaryota; kingdom Metazoa; phylum Chordata; class Mammalia; order Carnivora; family Herpestidae; genus Mungos; species Mungos mungo. Next base: position 25,453 of record PISW01007432.1, on the reverse strand, counting down.
GAGTTGAAAGGAAATGGATTATACCTTTCCCACATTATGCCAAAAAGCTCCCCAGATGTTACCTTTTAAAAATACTATGAAGGAGGGCAAAACATATCTGAAATAATGGCAAGAAAAAAATCGGTACAAGTCTAAGTACAGTACTCATGATTTTACTTGGAGATGTTCAAAAGTGAAAACTGAAAAACTGCAAAATACCACTATTATCAAAAAGCCAACAGCATTTGGGGTTTTCAACATCAGCCTAGAAATCCGTAGCTAAAAGGAAAGTAAAAAAGTGTCCTAGCCGCTACCCTGATACTGTCTGGTCAGACGAGTTTCAGGAACCCAACCATGAGTCTCACAAACGATTCAATCAGAAGCCTTACTAAAGAAAATCGGCACGCTTCGGTCCTGCATCCTACGCTCCCTCCGCCAGGATCACCAGTATCCCTCAGCCTGCTCCTGGGGGGTCGAGTACTTAGAACAGATCAAAAGAGCCTTGGGAAAAAAAATCATTATGCTTCCTGTTTCTAGTTATTAACTGAATACTCTCCCTGATTGAAGAGAAGCTAACAGCATCTTGTGAAATGTGAATTTTGGACAATAATTTCAATTTAAAAGAAAGCAAAGCAAGCTGTTTTAAACCACTGCGTCTTAGAAAGAGACAAAGGTGCAAACACAGAAGGAAGACACCACAGTCCACTAACAAGGAGCCAAAAAAAAAAAAAAAGCAGAAAAGCAATACAGCCACCAAGAGTCACGGATGGCCAGTCAGTCACCTGCGATTTTCATCCAGCACATCCAAGATCTGCTGGTAAGCCCTACGAGTAGAAGACTGGATAAGCGACAAAATGCCTCGAGCTGAGGACAGATTAGCTCCATCTTCGGGTAACGTTTGGGGAAGACAGGCCCGGACCTGCTGGGGCGCCGGCGTCACACTGTTTACGCGAGCACAGCAAGTGAAGAGAAAAACACTCAAGTCAGACTCTCATAACACTTCGGCTGAGCAGTTTCCCCGAACCTTAGTTATTTTAAAAAATTATCTTAGTTTTCTCGTCCCTTTTCCCACCCTTTCCATCCCCCCCTCCAGGAAAACAGTCAAACCAGACAAGTTTATAAACATATTACATTATTTTTTAAAAAACCAGCTACAATGCCACGTCTGTGACCGTGCGGTCTTACATGCCGAATTAAACACACTGAATACGAGGGACAACTTTGCAGCGGGAAGAGAGTCACGGCGAGCAGCGTGTTCAATGCTGAGCTCTGGAGAAGCAGCATTCTTTAGTCGCTGTTACGCATGGATTCCCGTCCAGTAAGTCAACTGTCTACCAACCAGCACTGCCCGGTGACTTGGGGGGCATGAGAGTTCTGGTACACAGGTCAGGGTTCAAACACACGAATCAAGAGCCATCCCATGAAAATGCCATTTCACACCTTTCATGGGGACAGCAAAGCAAGCTCAGTGTACGCTGCGTACATTAAGGAGGAATTAAAGTTTCAGAAGGCTGTAACAGAAGCATTTTGATAACTTCATTACGTTAAAGCACATGTTCTCTAGCTCAATGACTAAAACATAAAACGACTCCTGATTCTGTGCAGAGTGAACAGAGAGGGAAGAGGTTCTTAAATTACCCAGATGGACATTGAGCTGCCATTTCTGGGCTTCTGGGTGATGGTAATTTTTAATTTAATTTTTAAATTATTTTTGAGAGAGAGAGAGAGCGTGAGCAGGGGAGGGCCAGAGAGAGAGGGAGACACAGAATCTGAAGACAGGCTACAGGCTCTGAGATGTCAGCACAGAGCCCGACGCGGGGCTTGAACTCAGACGGGGAGATCATGACCTGAGCGGAAGCCAGACGCTCAACCGACTGAGCCACCCAGGCGCCCCCCCCCCCCGGGTGACGCTAATCTTAATCGTTCTTTCAGGTGTAAGCTGAGAGTCACAACTGAGCATATTTGAATGATGGAATTTTACAGTCCTAACATCAAGTCCTGAGCTTGGTGTATTTTCAGAGAGCTGTTTAATGTTGGGGTGTGATCAGCTGTGTGAGCAATTTAAGTGCCACCAGGAGGTGGCATCTGGTTTGTTATGTGAAGAGGGCTCTGCTGCCACGAAAGGACTGTGACCCTGGGAGGTGGGCTCAACGTTTTTTCTCAATGTCAGGGCAAAATACTGTGGGCTAAACCTCCCCCTTGTGCATTTCATCCGAGAGAATGAAACATGGAGCAGACACTGAACAACTAAAAAAAGAAAAACCTTTTATTTTGACTTAGTAATCTCTTCTAACTTAACGTGCCATTTTGTTTGGAAATCATGACACAAGTGGGATAATCGTTGAAAGGACCAAATGTAACATTATCCCCAGAGACCCTAGAACATTAAAAACCTTAAAAACAGGGGCACTTGGGTGGCTCAGTTGGTTAAGTGTCTGACTCTTGATCTTGGCTTAGGTCACGATCTCACAGGTTTGTGAGTTCGAGCCCCGCATCAAGCTCCGCGCTGGCAGTGTGAGGTCTGCTTGAGACACACTCTCTCTCTCTGCCCCTCCCCCGCTTGTGTACTTTCTCTCAAAAACATAAAAAATTTATTTTAAAAAATCCCTAATTTTGTGAGTAACTCTGAATGTCTGAGTGACCCAAAGCAAGAAGCATTACAAATATGAAAACCATGTTTTCCAAAGACTATTTAGAAGAGAAAGTTCTCAGCCATATTGAGGAATATGGAGAAATGAATTGATCCGGGCTGATTCACTACAGGAATTCGGCCTACTACTGCCAAGAAAAGAGCAAATTTTCAGGCACAGGCTCATGGATGATGGCCCTGAACGGCTGTCCTGAGATTCTGGACTATACAGAATAAGCCAACTTTACCAATGGACCCATGGTCCTTGGCAAAACTCATACTGGGCATCCAAGAAGAATTTTAAAAAATCACTATTATCTGGGATACCAAGTCTGGGTGCTAGCCTTGTACTCAGAGTCTCTTTGGGGAGCCCAGAGAAAACCGGAAGTTCTTGCTCTTTATGAGAAGCAGACTGAATTCATGTCAGAAAAGTGTCACCAGGGCAGGAATAAACAAGGCATTACCAGAAACAAACAATCCCCCTTACACTCTTCCTGACGGGGCTGCCAACAAACCTGGCTAAACGTACGCAGGCGGGAAAGACTGATCAGTGCAGTGTTCTCATGTCATTAAAGTTTGTGTCTTAGCATTTTGGGACTTAAACACTTCACATATCATTCTGTATTAGTAAATAACATCAGCTACACACTAATGTGTTAACAACCACTATTTGGAATTATAATCCTAGAGCAACAATGTCAATAAACTAAATGCAAATCCATGAAGAAGTAGGATGGATTTTTTTTTTTTTTTGTTCACTAAAAATTAAAGACGGGTTACCTCCTTTGAGAGAAATAATTTTGTCAGGAACACATAACAGGCACTGCTTGTGTAAAGTTCTACAAATGCAAGATTTCCTCAGGAGATCGTGTAGTAATTTATAAAGCAGCCAAGCGTAAACAAATTTCAGAATAACTGCAAAGAATTCTTAGAAGGGAATGGATAGAAGGCTGAGTTCTGAAACCATCAAGGGGCACCTGGGTGGCTCAGGCACAGTTAAGCGTCCACTCTTGGACTGCGGCTCAGGTCATGATCTCAAGGTTCGTGGGATCAAGCCCTGCATCGGGATCTACGCAGACAGCGCAGCGCCCCCTTGGGGTTCTCTCTCTGGCCCCAACCCCCTGCTCGCACCTATATGTGCACAACGCTCTCTCTCAGAGTCAAAAATAAAAACATTTTAAAAATGTAATGAAAAAGTCTGTAAGATATCCTTTAAGATTCTATGCATGATCACATGAAAATTGGAATATGATAAAAATGAAAAAAAACATGATCCTTAATTGTGACTTAATAGGAAAAAATACGTTATGGAGAAAAAGAAGAAATTAAGTCTTTATCAATACTAGTAAAGATATTTATGTTGTCAAAGACCAACATCAAAAGCATATTTGGACTTCTGGTTGTTTCTCAAAAGAAATGAAAGTTTTAAAGATTAGTAAGAAAGTTAACTTTTCAGTACTTATATGGTAATCCTCTGCATAAACACCAAACACAGAATAGGAATTACTTTGAAAGCTGTTTTACGTATAGGTATGTATATGGCAGGACATGAAGAGAGGAAATGCCCTTGACTGTTAATATTTATTTCCATCTACAGTTGTGCCAGATGATTAAATCACAAAAATGACCAAAGTTACCCTCTTTAGAAGCGATGGATACTTCATGAATTTTTCTTTTTTAAAGATTCAAGCAGCCCTGCAAATTATTTTGTTTTTTACAAATAAACAATTTAAGAACAAAAAACAGAGTAAGCCCACTTTAGCAATCAGCATGCTGCTGATTAGAACGTCCGCCAGGGGCGTCAACCGTGGAGGGAAGCAGCGCTTTTAGGGGCTTTGTCTCTGTCCACTCGTCCTCCCCACTAAGGTGTAGTGACTTTTTGTCCTGACAAGTGAACTACTGTGAAAAGTGAAAAAGTAAAGATGTTGCCAAGGCACTGGGATTATTTAAGCAAATGTTATCTGATTAGTAATTTAATAAAATTGTACGTTGATAAAAAATGGATTCCTAGTAATGTTATAACCCAGCAAAGTCTCGACTTTATCTTTTAGGAAAGATGAGGAAATTCTGAAGAAAGCTCTGAGGTTTACCAAATCACTTCATCAGGAATAGCTGTACCCCGTGCCGGTGTGAAATCTTACCACATGAATGTGAAGTGAGCAACACTAGCCAATGTCAGAACTAAAACTTAAATGCAGACTGACCTGGCGTGACCATGTCATTGTTAAGAGATAAGGCCAAAGTCAAGTACGTCTTTCCCCATGGATTTTTCACAGGAATAGCGTTTCTCAAACTGTGAGGGCAACCTCTTTGGTGAGACTCCAACCTCTTTCAGAAAACAGTAAAAGGTAAAGTTGTGACAAGGGGGAGAAGAAATGTTCACGGAAACGCAAGCTTTATAGCATTTCTCCTGATATTTTAAATAGAAAACCTTAACTTGTTTCCACTCTCTAAGGCAATTTACTGGTTCCTAGAAGCGTAATAAAAGAACCAGAATACGACAAAAATCATGGGTTGCCAGGGTGATTTCTGAGCTCCTGAACTACACACGACCGTTTCCCCATGGGAGGCCAGTCACTCCCGAACCTCCGTTTGTCACACTCACAGGAAGAGTAGGTTTAAATGATCTCAAAACATTCTTCCAAGCATAATTTTAATCTATGGAATTAAGAAAGAAAAAAAACCTTAAATAACAAACCACTCAGTCCCTCCTTCGGATCAAAATATAGCAAGAAAAAGATAGGGTGCTAACACTGAAAAAGGCTGGGCTCACTGAACCTGGCTAAGCTGAATCTGTACAGAACTAACATGCCAACCAAAAAGCAAGATAAAGAAAATAAAAAAGGATGCTCGGTCCTTGGGTGCAAATTATTCCATTTTACTTTCACCATTATGCTCCAAATTCTACGTAACTTCCGTAATTGGTCTAGTTTTTTGTTTGTTTTTTCTTAACAAAATGTAAAAGGGCAGTTTGAGAAATCCTAAAACCGAGGAACTGAGAAGCCAAACAGTAAGAGCATTAGGGAATTATATGACAATTACATGGTGAAATATTAGTACAACATAAGCCTGCAAAATTAAAACAACTCTTAGCGGTGAAAAGCAGAGCAGAGAAAATCTTACGTGTACTCCGGTGCAGAAATCGGTGCCTGGAACCTTGCCATTTTATATCTTGGGGCAGAATCTGATCTGTGCCACCTTAAATAATAATTATGCTTCTTTTACATATTCAGCTTTCATAACACAAAGAAAAAGCCAGATACAAGTCTGCTGGTCGGAATTCACTTTTGTGTCAATAGCTGACAATAATTCTACTGTCTCTTGAAAGCAATTAAGAAAACGGAGTCCAGTGTTTCAGCTCCTACGTCTACATGTACTTCTACTCTAAAAGCCAAGGAAAAAAAATAAAGTGGGGGCAGGCAAAGGTTCATGCACAATGCAACATAATTACATTACAAAGAAGAGACTAACACAGGTAAAGACAGCAAGAATTTAATAATTACTTTGGTGGAAGTAAAGCATTGCTGTTTGATAATAAATTAACAATTTCTTCCTCCTTATCACATCATCGACACCAAATATATGATATTGCCTCATTATAAAAAATTATTAATGTTAATTAAATGTCAATTCTTAAAGATGAATTACGAATTCAGAAATTAATAATGGTAGGGGAAGAAAAAGCAAGGTATTCACAAAAAGATGCTTAAGTAAGGGCGCCTGGGGGGCTCAGCTGGTGAAGCATCTGACTCCTGATTGCAGCTCAGGTCATGATCTAATGTTCATGGGATCGAGCCTTGCCTGAGGCTCTGCGCTGACAGCACAGAGCATGCTTGGGGTTCTCGCTCTCTCTCTCAAAAAATAATTTTTTAAAAAAAGATTCTCTTTAAAAAAATGCTATGTTACCATAATAAGGTGATATACATAATTACCATAACAAAAACGTATAGTTAAGTAATCAAAGAATTTCATTGTGAAAATGTATAGTTAAATATTTGTGTTCTCTTTACTACCAAACATTAAAACATTTTTCGTTTTATTAAACATCTAGAAAGTGCCATTAAGGCAACATAAACACAGAAAGGAAGCAAGTATTAGTGAATTCTGTTAATCTTCTCTGTTATGAGGAACTTAGGTAACTGCAAAAATACCTAGGAACAATTATCTACTCTAAATCATACCTCTTTCGGCCGGTTTTCCTACATAATAAAGCTGTTTTCTTTCTCTTCAACCAAACTCGGCTCCTAATAATTACACATTTTGTGGAGGGAAAAAAAAGTGATGCTATATTAAAACAGTCCTATTTTTCTCACTAATGTGAAATTTCAAAGTACTTAAAGACCTGGGCGCCCGGATGGCTCAGTCAGTTAAGTGTCTGACTCCAGCTCAGGTCATGATCTCACAGTTCATGAGCCCTGAGTCAGTCTCTGTGCTGACAGCTCAGAGCCTGGAGCCTGCTTCAGATTCTATGTGTCTCTCTCTGTCTCTTTCTCTCTGTCTCTCCCCTGCTTGTGCTCTTTCTCAAAAATAAATAAACATTAAAAAAAAATTCTTTAGGGGCACCTGGCTGGCTCAGTTAGTTAAGCATCTGACTTTAGCTCAGGTCATGATCTCATGGTTCGTGGGTTTGAGTCCCGCATCAGGCTCTGTGCTAACAGCTCAGAGCCTGGAGCCTGCTTTGGATACTGTGCCTCCCTCTCTCTCTGCCCCTTGCCCTCTCACTCTCTGTCTCTCTCTCAAAAATAAACATAAAATAAAATTCTTGAAAAAAAAAAAGGACCTAAATAATCATCACATCTTCAGATAACAGAAAAGTTTATTAGAACTCTTTGTTGCCTTGAAAAATGTTACAAGTAGCAAACAACAGCAGCCCTTAGGTGTGTGCTCAATCATTCTGATAGGGCACTAAATCTCGAGAAGCTATCTTCACCATAAACTATGCACCCTTTTTACCATTTGTGTAGTATATTTGGAACTGTACTAGAAAATGGATTTCACGGACCAGGTGACATCACTGCCAGCCACGTATCTTCAGGAAAACAGAGAATTACCATAAAAAATTTCATATTAACAGTTTAACTTTTCAGGTAAGTATTTCCTGAGGGAGATAGAGATTCATTTTAACTTCCTGTCTACCCCTATAACCCTTGAGAGTAACTTTAGCTAGGTTAGGACACATTTCGAGACTCCCCACGAAATCAGAGCACACCTAGCTCGGCTCCGCGCCTAACGCAGGAGAGGAAAGCTCCTCCCCCCCCAAAGCCCCTCCTATATTCTTCAGTCAGCGCCAGCCTGGACCTTGATGTGGTGTGACACAAATGCATACTGTGCTGTGCTCTAGTTTTCCGTGTGTGCATTGAAGCGCTTTGCTTTTCTCCAGATTGGCAAACTCCGAGAGAGACGTCCCACCTCCTGATTCTGTGGCAGTTCCCGGAGAAGCTAACATGATGCTTGGCGTCGGATGTGGCTCATGAACAATGAGTTCATGAAAACTGACCGAAAATGTAGAGGAGGATACCTTAATTTACACAAACAACCCAACTCATCTATTTAAAAATGCCACACTCACCAATGGTTTGAAACTTAAAATTCTAACCAGATTTTAAGGGGCTGTTTTATGTATAAAAATCCATTAGTTTTAATGAATCAATAACAAAAAAACACCTGCCCGCTCTCAAGCATCTTAGAGTGGGGTAGCTCTGATCAGGGGTTGGTGACATGCCCTAACGAGAAGGAAAAGTTTATATCGCCCTTCACACAACGTACTCGTATTTCTGGAAAACGACATGGATTGAACAATTCGATGACTCAGTAGGCAGAGAGCTAAACAATAATCCTGGGAAGTGAAGCAATTCCGCTTGCCTGTGCTACACTGGTCACTACGGCTGTTAGAAGCAGAACGGGGCGCCTGGGGGGCTGAGTCCGTTGAGCATCTGATTTTGGCTCAGGTCTTGGTCTTGGGTTCCTGGGTTCAAGCCCCACGTCGGGCTCTGTGCTGACAGCTCAAAGCCTGGAGCCTGCTCCAGATTCTGGGTCTCCCTCTCTCTCTCTGCCCCTCCCCCATTCATGCTCTGTCTCTGTCTTTCTCAAAGTTAAATAAACGTTAAAAAAATTTTTTTAGAAGCCGAGCTGGAAGGCCTAGTTCCAATCTTATGACAAACTGAGTAACTTGAAAATAAAGACATTTGCTTCAAGTGTTTTCCTTGTTTTTTTCTTCCGACCTACACACCGCGTAAACATTTCTGATGAGGGCTGCACAGAACTGAGCACTTACGTTTATCAACGCTTCCTAAGCACACTCTATAGGCAATTCCCCACATAAGTGAACCACACGTCTAGAACTCTGTCCTGCGTGGAGAAGAGGGGAATGCTACAGGAAAACGCTCACGACAGATTTTAAGGCTACAAAGAGAACGGCAAGAAATGGAAAATTGATGTAAACGTAAGACAGATTTCAAACACTTAATACACACTTCTTTGTCTTTACGAAATATTTGGGAGTTAAAAAGAAGAAGGAAAGTATTTGGGGGAAGACGGGGCCGCTTCGCGGCGGCGTACTCACACGGAGTCGGCTCGGACCAGCTGTCCGTTGGGGCGAACGGCGTTCTCGCTCAGGGAGCGCTCTCTCTTCAGCCTGCCAGCGGCGCGGAGCTGCCAGGGCGGCACAGAGACCCGGGAGGGTGGAGAAAAGATGGTCAGCAGCCTAGCAGAGCTACTTGGCGTCACAAGAACCTTGGTCCAAGGCTATTCACAAAGCTTAACAATTTACAAAGGACATGTAACCAAGCATTGTTGCTAAACGGGAGTATTAAAAACAGGTTAAGAAAAAAATCCGGCTTGTAGATAATGCAGATACACTCAGGGATGCTTCTTTATCTCATGAAAAAGTTACTTCTGATTTCTACTTAAGTATCCACCTTACTTGGTGCGATTATATTTTCATTTATTCTCATGTATATAATACACTTCTGTTACTTAAAGGACAGTTTACAATAGGTTACAACATGGATTCTATAGGAAGTGGATGTATTTGTATTACAAACAAATGGTCCAGGCTTCTGGGGCTAAAACACATTCAGGTTTGGTTGGATATTTAAAAACTAGACCAAAAAAAGAGTGAATGCTAGCTTAGAGGGCCTGGCGTTCCGGGGACCTGCAAATCTCCCACGTCACATGCTCTTCTGGCCGAAGGGGTCACTGACCTCCATTAAAGGACAGGGTTCAAGTTCCCTTCCTTTCCATTGGGTGGGCTGCTGACTGCTCTGGAGATGGTGCCACGTGGCTTCTGAGACTAGGTCATGAACAACAATATGGCTTCTGACTTTCTTCTCTAGGCTGTTCCCATTTGGAACCACAGCACCAGGATGGAAAGGGGCCAGGAGCCCCACGGAAAGGCCAGGGGTAGGGGCACCAGCCCACGACCTCGGTTGAGGGCTGCGGACTCACCCCCAGCTCTGAGACCTCCTGGCTGAGACCCAGAGACGGTGACACAGGAGGAGGCCCTCCCCCCGATGCCTGGTGCACCTTCTTAATGCCCAGAGCCTGTGAGCAAAATGAAGTTTTCATTCTGTTTTAAGGCAGGGTGGTTTATCACGCAGCAATAGAACAATGGTGATCACTAACTTTCCTGCCATGGCAACATCATGGTTTAAAAAAGAAAGAAAACTTTACTATAAAGGACAATTGGTGTGTGAACCAATGGACTTGAAAGTTAAGATTTAAAAAAAAAAATCAGTATCTTAGTGATATTTCTTTAAAAAAAACACACTTGGAAGTAGATAATCAGGTTATAAGCATCTTCAATGGAGAATAAATCCTGATTTCATGCCAACAAAACTGAAAGCCACAATACGCAGTATGTAATTTCAGAGAATGGTTCAGATTTGGTTATGGTTACCAATCATCTACCCACTCAAAAAAAGGAGAGAAAAAAGTTCTAACAATAGGAAAGGAGTCCAATCTGTTTTTTGTTTTTACTTCAATGTCCTTCCCACAAAGCTCTTGGTAATTATTACATTCGACCTTTTCTTTTTTTTTTTTTTTGTTTATTTTGAGAAAGAGAGAGCACACAGGGGAGGGGCAGAGAGAGAGGGAGACAGAGAATTCGAAGCAGGCTCGGCGCTGACAGCAGAGAGCCCTATGGGCTTGAACTCACGAACTGTGAGATCACGACGTGAGCTGAAGTCGGATGCTTAACTGACTGAGCCACCCAGGCGCGCCTAGAGTTGATCTTTTCCAAGAATATTGCTGTGAAGGATAGGATATGTTGGTGGAGTCCAAATCTTTGACCGGGTTACACGTCAAGGCAGCATCAAGTCTTATTTTCCAACTCTTTTTCTTCTTCCTTTTCCTTCTCTGGAAGCTCTTCCGTGTCTCCCATTTGGACCCCACTTTGAGGAGGTGGTGTTGGTTCAAAGCCCCTTCCCTCCTCGTTCACACTACCTAACTGATGCTAAGAGCACAGAGAATTGCCATGATGTGGGCATTTTGCAGTTCGCTACCCAGACCAGTTTGCTGCTCAGTTCCTTCACTAGTTTCTCGCAGGAAGATCATCAAGCAGGGGTCACGTCCGGCAGTTGCTTCCGAAGTCCTGGGACAGGTCAGGCATGATGAAAGCGGGTTCATCAATTTCCTATCAGCCACGCCTCCGGATTTTATAAACCCATCTGTGCTAGGGGATTATCTGCTTCACACTTTAAGCCCTCGTCCATGGGCTCCCTTGGATTCTTCAAGAAGCCCGTTTAAGAATTCACGTGGTTACTTTCTGCAAACTCATTCCTTGTGTCAGATGACATTTTGGACAACAATTTCTATAGCCTTCTTTATAAGTCACCTTCTTAGAGTCTCCTTTCTTGCCATAGGCCAGTGGTTCTCAACTGGGGGGTGATTTTGCCCCCAAGGGGATATTGGGTGATGACTAGAATTTTCCTTTTTTTTATGGTGACAAAGTACACATAATATAAAATTCCCCATTTTAAACTATAAGACGGTGTGTATTTAATGGACTCATAATGTGCACCCATCACCTCTACCTAGTCCCAGAGTATTTTCATCACCCCAGAAGGAAACCCTACAATGATTAGGCACTTATTCCCCCTTCCCCTTCCCCCCAGGCCCCTGGCAACCGCTGATCTGCCGTCTCTGTGGGTTTGCCTCTCCTGGATATTTCATGTCAGTGGAATCGTAAACTGTATGGCCTTTCCAGTCTGGCTTCTTTGATGTAGCATGATGTTTTCAGGGTTCATCCATGTCATACAATGTGTAAGTATTTCATTCCTTATGGCTGGCTAATATTCCACTCTATGGATACACCACACTTGGTGTATCTATTCATCATTTGATGGACATTGGGTTGTCTCCACCTTTTTGGCTATTAGATACATTTGTCTCTAATGGAGGATTCCACGGGTATCTAGTAGACGAAGATGAAGAATGCTGGTAAACGTTCCATAGTGCAAAAGGATACCCTTCATCACAGCAAAGAATTCCCCAGTCCAAAACGCCAACAGCGCAGACACTGAGAATGTGACGGCCAGAGAGTAAATGACTCGGGGAATCTCACCTGATTGACTGGGACTAGCATCTGAACGGATCATCAACATTATCCGCACTCAAGGCTTTAAAGCCCTCCTCTTTCAATCCATCTTCTAGAAGTTGCTAGAACTCTGGTTCTTCCTCCTTTCTTCTCTGGCGGAGAGGTTGACTGTCAATGAGAGCTGCCTGACCTTTCCAGGGACCCAAAGTACATATCGCTCTCTTTGCGTTCCCTTCAACAGGCAGCTGGCCCTCATTCCAGAAACTCCTCTCTCACACCTCAGGAATGGCGCCTGCCCCAAGATTTTGATTTTATAACAATAATAGTTAAACATTATTAGAACATGTGCTAAACACAATACATGCGTTATCATACTTAATTCTTGTAATAATCTTAAGCACTTGGCATTCCTCTGATCTTTCTTTTAGAGATGAGCCTTGGAATTGTTAAAAAAAACTCATCTAAGACTATGTTATTAGTAAGTAGCAAAGTCAGCCTTCAAAACAAGGTCTAATTCTCAGCTGAAGTTTTTCACTTTGGACATTTATCACATTTGACTAAATATCACAACTATTGAAGGAGTAAATGCCATGCAGGCTTAAAGTCTAGGTCTACTGAGGGAATCCTGGTAACCTTTTTTTCTTCATTCATTATAAAAGCAGGCACTCAGGGGTGCCTGGGTGGCTCAGTCAGTTAAGTATCTGACTCTTGGTTTCGGCTCAGGGCACGATCTCACGGTTTGTGGGCTCAAGCCCCCACGCTGGGCTCTGCACTGACAGCACGGAGCCTGCTGGGGATTCTTTTCTCTCTCCCCCTCTGACTCTCCCTCCCTCTATGCCACTCCTCCTCTTGCGTGTGCTCTTTTTCTCTCTCAAAATAAATAAATTTACAAGAAAGAAAAAAGAAAACCAAAGCAATCACTCAGGAAGCTGCCCGACTTGTTTTCAATCAGTTATTGTCACCAAGTGCGCAGTAAGTATCCAAAATAGTGAGAGCAGCAAGATCAAAAGGAAAAGAAAACTCGAAGGTATTAAAGGGAAGGTTTCTCCCCTGGTAGAATCTTCACTCCAAGACAATATTATCCGTAGCAGTAATTTCCACTGGGAACCTTCTGCGGGGCCAGGAAGCAGGGCCTCTACCTGATGTCTTCCATGTCAACAATACTCGTACGTTTCATTATTCTTCGCTAGTAAGAACTTTGTATCTTCTGCGTTGGTTGGGGCCTTTCCCTCACTCAAGCCACCAGGCAGGAACTGTATCTCTCTGCGATGGTCTTACACAAAAGCTCAAAGAATGTTTGCTACATTGCATCCTACAAGTATCTTAATGCCTCTTCACCATGTGAACACTCAAATTTAGTGCTTTCCACCACGCAGAGACCTAGAATGCCCAAACTGGCACCTATGAGTATAATCCCTCAGTTATGACAGGAGAATACCCAACCTAAGAAAAGGCCATTCCCAGTACCAGGAACCTGTGCTCTCCAGCGGTGTATGGATACTTTACCCTCACTGGAAAGGACTAGTGTGAAAAATGGGCACAGGCAGTTCCACTATCAATAAACATGTGTGATTACACATTGCCTTACACTAGCTTCCATACAACACGGAAGTTCAGAAACTGTAACAAAAGGTACAACTATAAAAATACCATCGCAGAAAAGACATTTTACAAGACTGGCCCTGAATCGACGGGAGAGGCAAGATCTGAACTTTTCTGACACCTTATTAAGTCCCTACTGCCGTATGTGGGACAGCAGGGCCGTGAAGGTAAGCAGGTGCAGCAGCTCAGTGGAGACGACATAGTGAGCAGGGAGGGGCCGTGCCAGGGACAAGGAGCGCTCCTGCTCATCTGCCAGGCTTCTTAGGTAACGAGGTGATGCGCTAATCTTCCCAACCTTTTCTGTATCGCTTCAGGTAGAAGACCTCGCCATAAAAGCTCTTCCTTCTAGGGGCAACTGGGTGGCTCAGTGGGTTGAGCGTCCGACTCTTGATTTCGGCTCAGGTCATGATCGCACTGTTTGTGAGCTGGAGCCCCGGGTCGTGCTCTGAGCTGACGACACAGAGCCTGCTTGGGATTCTCTTTCTCCCTCTCTCTTTCTGTCCCTCCCTCGTTGTGCTCTCTCTCTCAAAAAAAAAAGCTCCTTCCTTTTAGAGTGTACAAACGTTAATGATTTCTGAAAATTTTCCACTCTCCTGAAACATAACATTTAAATTTTAAACAACAGCATAATATCTTACTTGGGGTGTCTATAAACCACAATTTATACTACCCGATGGTCCATGCGGAGGGCTTTCATTACATATTGCTGATGACAGGACTTACAACCTCTAATTCTCTTTACCATTTGCTTTTGTCTATATTACTTCACATTCAGTTCACTTTAAAACTCTACTTACTTCTTCATTTTGAGGGGTTGGAGAAGGTCTTTCTAAATCCAGAAAATCTAGTGGTCTTTCACTTAGTGTAAGTACACGAGGTGGTGTTTTTAGTGCCAGAGGTTTAAAGGGAGTTGACTGTATGAGGTCCAGATCTGCTGGTCTTGAAAATGGAATGTCTTCATTATTTCCTGGGAGTAAAGAAATAGAAAGGAAGGAGGTGTTTAAAAGAGAGTGGTTTTATTAAAGGGTATCTGCCACGACACGCCCCCTAGAACGTCTAAAATTAAAGACTGACAGTACAAAGCAGTGACAAGGATGTGGGGCAATGAAAACCTTCAAACATCACTGACGGGAGCAGCGCAGGGTACAGTCAGTTTCACAAACAGCATGACTGTTCTTCTAAAGTTAAACATAACTTAACGATATGCACTAGCAATTCCACTCCTAGGAATAAAAAAACACACGTCCTCACAAGGCCTGGTGTGTGAACTCAGAGCGGCTGGCATCCTAACAGTCCCCGATGGGAGCAGCCCCAGTCTCCATCAGCAGGTGACTGGACTAACAACTGGGGGGTATTCATGGTGGAAAGTTTCCCAGTAATGAAACGGAATGAGCTACCGATGCACGCAAGTACACGGAAGAATTTCAAAAAGCATTATGCTAAGCAAAAGCCAGACCCGAGAGTATATACCGTATCATTTCGTTTACGTGAAACTCTAGAGAAGACAAATCTGGGGTCTGGTTTTAGAAAGGAGACAATGGCTACCTGGAATTGAGGGGGAAGATCTAAAGGAGACGGGCAAGGGGAACCTTTCCGGGTAATGAAAACGTGCTACATCCAGACTGCGCACGAGAGTTACAGCGGTATGTGGCTGGTCAAAACTCACCGAGCTGTAGGCTTAAAAATTACGTGTTATTTTAGGTATGTAGGTTTTATCTCCACCTGTTGAATTATTAACAAATACTGTTTGAAACTTCAGCTTATTAGAATAGAAAGTTTGCAAATCCTGCAAAGTTGTATTTCCCGGCTCCTTTTCTAAATAATAGTTTGAAAGACCCAGAAGCTTTCATAAAAATATGTGCTGTGTTTTAAACTTTTTTTTTTAATGTTTTTAATTTATTTCTGAGAGACAGAGACAGACAGAGTGCGAGCAGGAGAGGGGCGGAGAGAGAGACAGAGGGAGACACAGAATCAGAAGCAGGCTCCAGGCTCTGAGCCGGCAGCCCAGCGTCCGAGGCGGGGCTCGAACCCAGGAACCATGAGATCATGACCTGAGCTGAAGCCAGACGGACGCTTACCCGACTGAGCCCCGCAGGCGCCCCTTCCCTAAAACTCTATGAAACAAAGCTTTCTTGGGCAACTTTACAGACACACGTGAAATACCTGCTACCACAATCCTCTCTGGAACCTGCATGATGACGCTGGCGTTCGGGACTCCTTCTTGGAAGCCTTGCTCCAGGTCGGCATTGGGTGGTGCCACCTTTAATTTTTCCGGGACCCTCATCTGCTGACTAATCCCTTCGGTGTATTCCATTTCGTACTGAATCCGGCTGATCTCCGCCATCTCGCCAGCGCTGGGAGAAGGAAATGCCGCCCCACTCACTCTGTGGGCAAGAAGTGAGAGACAGGGTGACCCGGTGGTGACCAGCCTTCCTCACACGGCCGGGTCGGAAGACCACTCCTTGTGGGAAGAGCAGAAGGGCCTGGTCTTCTGCAAGTACAGAATAGGTAGGAAGGAAAAACAAAAGACCGAAGAAAACGGTTTCCTCAACATAATGCCTTCTCACTTTATCAGCGGAATTTGCACCTTGACGACAATGCTTAGGAGCAAATTTTTAAATTATTGCATAACCACAAAACAAATGTGCGCACGCGTGCACACACACACACACACGACACACACTCCCTTTCTCTCTGCACAGAGAGGCATGCTGCTTATAATCCAAAACTGCCTGCAAGAAAACTTAAATTAAGATCTCCAAATCAATGATTTGAGGAAAAGCTGCAACGATTTTCCAAAAATGAAATGAGGAACTGCTGTCGTGCATGAACAAAATAAAGCCTCTTAATGATGAAAGTCGGATTCATAACGTAAACAAGGCTGATTCTCGGTTTACCTTAAAAAGTGTAATTCCCTCATCAAGCACCAAACACAAGTTAAGACCGCTCCTACTGCGTGTGTCCCAGGTGACCCGAGACACACGTCAGACACGGACGAGGCGGTAAGAAATCCTGAATGGAGGCGTCCATGTGGGGGGACTCAAAGCTTCACATTAATTTGCGGTTAATATTGTATTCTCGTGTATACTTTTTAAAGACCGTAACATGCCCTCAAGGGGAGAGACGGCATCGATGCAGTGAACAACCTTCTAAATGAGAGAAGGACCCGGGCTTCAGGGAAATGCAGAAGAAACTTGTCCTCGAAGACAAAGTGCTGATAAGAGTGTGAAAGAGAGTGATTAGCAGCCTATGGCGATCCGCACCTCAACTGAATGAAATGTCACCGACCTTCCTACTGGGGTATCACCGCCTGCTCAGTGACTCATTTTTAACACAGTACATACACGTCTAGAATATCTATGTAAATACTGCTACCCTGCGGTTCAGTTTACTTTATACAACAATCCCCCTACAGAGCTGAACTGCTTTGGAGACGAAGACTGCTTTTCCTGCTGTAAAAGTGAAACGATAAAGATCAGTATTTCAGCAGTTCATTTTACTTAAAAAAAATAAATAAATAAAAGCACATATTTACATAGAATGATCTACTAAGATTTGATCTACAAAACAATTTTCCCAAGTTTCCTAAACAGGGTTATTCTACATCTGAAAAATCACGAAGATGGTTTTATGCACAGTCACTATTTTATGATTTTGCAAACAGGATAAAGCGAATCAAATATATAGAAAATTGTGACATCAGATCAAAACAAAAACCATTCTGCCATAAAACTCCTTTAATCGTTAATATTCTGAAGGGGGGGGAAGTCCTTTTCTTTTTTAAGACTTACGTTACAATACAAATGAAGAAATCATGAGGAGAATGTAAAAGTCAGAAGTAAATGTATTTAACGTGCATGACCTAAAACACTGATGCGGAAGTAATGGCTTCTTTAAAAGGAAATGACTTCAAAATTACACTGAATTTTCAGCTAAAGGTATCATACATAAATCAAGGGCAATACCAATCAAAGACCGTATAAACGTCAGTCATTCCTGGGTTATTTCCTAAACTGCAGGTCAGAGATGTGTTACTGCTCTTGACCAACCTCAATGACATGCTTCGGAAAGTTCCTGGAGGTTTGCTTCGGGCGCAAAGCTCTGAAGACCGGTTAAGTACGACTGTTAAATCGCCTCCTTTATTCTTTATCAAAACGTGTGTACTTCAGGGCTCTGGCATGCCGATGGCTTAGACACTAAGAACACGGAGCCAAAAGACAAAAAGATTTACTCACAAATGTGTACCAATGACTGCTTGCTATTCAGCACTATCTGCTTCTGTGCTTCATATTAAATCCTTTAACTTGCTTCAATGTGCCAGTGCTGGACGTGGAGCCACTTTTGTCCCTAGGGGAGAAAAACAGGAGCTGAGAACCGACATGATGCCGACAGCAGGGACTCACTGCTGGAAATCCTCTACGTGACAAGTCACCAACGATATGCAACCTTGCATTAAGAAACCAATAATGAAAGAAAAAAATTAACAAGCTTACCGCCAATTTTGGTCCCACAGACAGGGCCCTACAACCGTTCATCAGTTAATGCAAGATAAAATAACGAACTGTCATCCTTTCTGATTTGAACTGAGACAGGTGTGGCAGATGAAAAGTATGTAAATATAAAAGAATCTTAATGATTACGTGTAAATGCATATACACATACATATGAAGGAGGAACGTGTATTGGGTAAATTTTCATTTGGCTATTTTCATTCAATACTGAATTTCATGCTTATTTAATTTTATCCACAACTTTCATCCAGTTTTTGAATTTGAACCAGTAATAGATGCTCTTGGCACAGAACACACAGGAGCATACAGAGAAAATGCAATGTCCCACACCACGTCCTATACTACCACCCAGGGCCCCACAGCCAACGTCTATTAGCAATTTTTCTGCAACCTTCTAGAAGAGAACCTCTTCCAATTCTTGTGTATATGTGAGGCACAGTTAAAGCTTATATTCAACTATGATACTGAAAAGAGGTATCACAAAAGGATTAGAGTCTTGGGACATTATAAATTGAAGTTTTATAATACTACACAAGGGCCAAAGATAACCAGAAGAATATTATCTCCCTGAAATGTCCTATTTCCCCCACTCCATTTCCTGCATTTCAGTCTTCTTCCTGACTTTCCACTGGTACATCCCATTGAGTCTCAACGTTTCATTTCATAGCAACATCTGGTCTTAGGAGAATCTCTCAGTTTGTAAAATGTCACAGACTTAGATTGTAAAGGTAGACGCTGAAAAGACAACTTCTGGAAGAAGCCAATTCCTCCCTGTAGCCTATCTGAGCTACCTAAATTTAAAAAGTAAACGGAGATTTTTCTAAGATTTAACAATGCACTGTCCTAATTAGATCAGAATCTATTTTTCCCGCTCCTTCATTAGATTACAGCATGTTTGCTATTATGTTTTGGCAATACAGAAAATCAACTTCTCATTTGGAGTTAAGACATTAATTGCTGAGGTTCTGGCATTAGAATCTACTAGGCAACCAGTAGACGATTCTCTGCTGTAAAACTAAGGAGACAAAAATCCCTCTTAGAATCACAGATGATCTCAGATCTCTCATCTCTAAGCCTACTACTTCCCAAACACAAGTAACTTACAGATTTCATAGTTTTTTCAACATTCAAACAGTACATTTTCTCTTATCTACACTCCCTTTTTCCTTTATCTCAACTTTTAAAAATACTAAATAAATGTGTTTTAAAAGGAAATTCTACCTAACTCCTTTAAACCATGGGTTTGATGTATATATAGATACATGTAACGAAAACATAACTATTTGGAACAATCCTCATCTATAAATCACCTAGAATCAAGTCAAATCCCACTTCTGGAAAGTGTCCCAATTTTGGGACACAATGATTCAAGCTTGACTTTAATCTCTATATCAGAACAGTGGAACCCAGAGAAACAGTCCAGGAAGTCACAGAAACAACTTGGGTCAAATTGATTGTGGTTGCAAAGCTTTATAAAATTCTCCAATTATATAAAAAAAAAAAAGTGTCTGGTTCTTTATCACTTACTGTGTGGACCTAGTTCAAAGCTTTTAAATAGGTCACCCTGTTTTCAGTTCTCTTTTCAAGCAACTAAAAAAAAACGGGTTTATTAGCAAATCAGAGTGTAACGATCCAGGACTAGCTGCAGTTTTTAATGAAACGTCGTGAAAACTTAGAAAAACATAAATGAACAAATATTGAAGTAAGGTCGTGCATCCACAGAGAACAAGTTTCAACACCAGAAGGAAGGAAAGTTAAGCTGTGTAATCCTACAATGGGGCAGCCCTACCAGACAGGATGGGACAGAACACACAATTTCCTTCCGGAAAGAATAGCAAAAGCAATTCACATGCATTTGAAAGCAAAAAAGACAGCAGGTCCTACACATAATTTAAATATATGGGGAAAGACTACTGAATACAACCAACTCGGTCTAATTCTTTCCAAATCCATTTTCCTGAGGGGGTTTCCTCTGGGAGCTCATTAGCAGATGAAACTGACCCAGAAACATTTTTTTTTTTTTTAATCTAGGGAGAGAAAACATTTAAGGTCCTTCGGTTCAAAGTGTCTCAGTGGACGGGAGGCATTTGGGAACAAGCGCCCTGGGGCTTTTCTCATCTGCTGCATTCAAAAGATGCCACCACTTTGAAAGGTTCCTCAGCGCTACAGAGCGCCCCTCGCTCTAACGACGCAGGACGCGGCCCGGGATGCTCTGGCACGATTCAGGGGGCCTTGCCCTGCAGACCAAGGTCAGAGGCTCCGAGGAACAGGCACTCGAGCTTCCCTCTGGCTTCCCAGTTCCTGGAAGGGAATCCGAGAAGCAACCCCCACCACCCACACCTGGGAACGAGGCTGCTTACAAGACCGGCCGGACCAGGGGGCCTTCCGGGCCGACCTGCTTCCAACAAGGTTTTCCTTTGCGAACACCTAATTGTCCACCAAGTACAAACAAAAACAAAAAACTGTCAAGTCTGTAGGCATCTGGTTCAAGGTCATACTGAAAGGTGCCTCGGGGCCTTGGCCGGGAAGGAGGAGGGAAGACCCCCCAGCAAAGCTCCGCGTTCAAATTCTCAGGACGCCCCCAGTGTTTCCTAACCCCCCTCCCCCAACTATTTCTCAGCCGGAGAAAGTCCACCGTTTGTTGTCAAAATGAGACCCCGAACTAGAAAGACAGGTAGGGGTTGGCCCGAAAACGCTCGCAGGAGCTTGTGCTGCTCTCCCTAGCGCTCCTCGGACCGAGGAGGTGGCAAGGCCCCGAGGAGGAGGTGGAAAGGCCAGAGCCCGGGGGTCAGGACTCGGGGCGACACTATGAACGGGCCGGGGTCACCGACGGTCCCTCCGCCAGCCGGATGGTCACGGCCGCGGCGCCAGGCCGGGAAGCTGGCTCGGGCTCCGGGTCCCGGGTCGGGAAGGCATCGGCACTCACCCCTGGGCCCTCTGGAGGGTCCCCGGCGAGGGTCGCCGGCCGCCGGCTCCCGGAGCGTTCGGGGCGGCACTCCCAAAGGCCGTTGGCCGAGCGCACGGAGGCGCCCGGGCAAAGCACCGGCCGGAGCGGCCCACAGCGGACCGGCAGAGACGCGAGAACGGCCGGGGCTGGCCCTTGCCGGGAGCCGTAGCTGAGGCCAGTGCGTGGTCATGTGACGCGGGGAAGGGCGGACGTGAGGCTCACGCACGGGAGCGGGGGCAGGGCGACAGCGACTCGGGGCCATCTTTGTTAAGGGCAAAGAGTGCGCGCCGCAGGCAACAAAGCATCTGCGGTACAGGTTTGGTTCACGCTTTTTTAAATCGGAGTTCGTGATCGTTAAGACCCACGTGTTTACAAGGTAAACAAACCTTCGGTAGCCAGTTACTAGGACTATTTCCCCTAACTATCTGCACCAAAATCTCTGGTGTGAGGCCTAATAATCTGTATATTTCGCCAACTCTGGCGGTGATCCACGCTCCAATTTTGATTTCTCGTACCGCCGTCCAATTATTAGACGTCTTTCTTAACAGTGGCCCCTGCCCGGACTGGCTCCTCTAATCCTTCCAGATGAGAATGCTGAAAAAAGAGAAGTTAGGATTCACAGTAGTTAGCAGGCTTGTTTAGCCTCCGGAGAGCCATCTCTGCATCTAAACATCAAACTACTCACTTTTCTTCGGGAAACTCAGTACCATGCTCCCAGACATTGGTACAGACTGAAGCCAAACCGCGGAATATTGTAATGCCTGGATTTTAACAAAGAGCCCAACAAAGGCATACACATGAGTAGATACTTCTCTTGAATCTAAAGATATTCCAGAGATGTTACCATTCTTCAAAATAATTTGGGAAACACGTTGATAATTAATGTTCTTGGGGCCCCTTAAAATAGTGGCAAATCATCCTTCCGTTAGAATAGACTGATTTTAGGAATGACCAGTCGTTCCAAACCAACCTTTGCGGGGAAAGATAGAGACCAAGGTGGGTAAACCATCCCTGACCAAAACTTTAGAAATGAGGGCCTTGCTGCTCTTACCAGTACTCTTCCATTGAATCACTTACGATTTGCTTTTTACTCCTGTTCCCTCCCCCTCAAGAAAAACGTTTTAAATAATTTTCAGATGAAGGTTGTGAACCAGTTGCCAAATCCAAAGTCTTCTCTCTTAATTCGGATCATTCTTAATCTTCCAGAATCATTTGATTCTGTTAAGGATGTCGGTGTGGTACATGAAATCACCAAACCCTGGTAGTAGATCCTCAAAGAAAAAAGATTGTCTCCCTTACCTGGAAACTGCTCTCTTATTTTTGTGATAAGGCTTTGTTCATGCTGGGTCTTCCTTTCCTTCCGTCGTTAATGTGGACATTCCCGTTTATGATTCGATCCATCACTGACTATTGCACTCACAATTGCCTCAGAGATTTTGTGGGGAAGAGATGGCATCATGTGAATGTAAATAACCCATCCATTTCGTCTCATCCTGTCTAGCCAGTTCTTCATAAGTGTCCCTTTGGAGTTTTGACCCCCACAGGTTTCAAACTCAACTTTTCTCCCTCTTCCCAGTTCAGACACCTTCTCCTGAGTTTTCTTTTTTAGTTCATGGCAGGATTATTTGTCCAGTCACCAAGTTTCAAAATTCTGAAGTCATCTTTCACTGTCTCCCAAGCCCCACCCTTCAGATCCCCCCACCCCCTCAGTGCCTGCTGTCCACTTTCCCTGTCCATTAGGCACCCCCTGCTGGGCCACTACCCATCATCTGGGCTGATGACCTTTGAACTGGTCTCCCCACCCTCAATCATTTTTTCCCTCTGGTTCTTACCAGAGGCTGGATCTACAAAGAACCTAATTTTACAAACTGTGAAATCCCAAATTTGAAGCCTCAGGTTTAAAAGAAATTGATGATTTATAGTTCTCTACAATTCAAGAGTCCATAACAGCAATCCACTAATTTTTAAAAACACTTGAAATTATGAAGTAGCCTGGCAAAGGCAGTATATAAGACACTAACTCTTGTAGGTTACCGTTTATATGATCATTTTCTTTTGTCAGAATCTTCACTGGCTCTTATACCAGCCAATGAAATACAAGTTCAACCTGGTGTTTGAAATTCTACCGAATATGGCCCTAACTCCTGCCATGCCGCTTTATTTGCCACTGTTTGTGAGTGTATGGACATGTGATGTTTCTATATACAGAGAATACATATATTCCATGTATTATGTATTCCATGTATATTCTTATAGTCTATGTATTCTTGACCACTAATTATCCTGAGTTAGCTTCAGGCTTTCCAAACTACCTACCCTTATCCGTACTATTCCTAACACCTGGCATGCTATCCAGCCTCTGATGACCTTTTGCTTCTTGAAATCTTAACTAGCCTTAAAGGACCACCTAAAATATTCCTTCTTTTATAATAATTTCCTGAGGCCTCCAACTTTTGAACCACTATCTGTCATTTCTTATAACACTTATCACATTCTGTCCAGTATTATAACTAATCTGTGTATTCACTTATTTTTTTGCTACCAGATGAAGTTCTCTGTTTGAAACAAAGGTCTATGTCTCCCTCATCTGGATGTCTTCTGTGGAGCCAACTATCTTGAGCATCCTGCAGGTCTTGGGCATAAAGTGATAAGACCTATTTCCTGGTGTGGCTGATAAACCGTAATTCTAGATAATTCCAAAGCAACCGTTCTAAAAAGGCTTTGAGCAATGTCAGCATTTTTACCATAGAGTCTAAACACCCAGAGAGGGTCATGTTTATGTGAATGTTTAGATTTCGTCTGGTTATTCAGAATCATTTACTTTGTACTCTGTGGTGGTTTCCCAGTTTCTAGTAGGCAGAGCTGGGGACAGGGCGAGGTGACCTAGGCACTGTTAATACTCTGCAGGTGCCCTGGCAGGAGATTGCTAAGAACCCATTAGAGACTGATCCTCTTTTCCTTCCTAACAGGCTTGTAAGTAGGGAGAGAACGACCACTGTCATCCGTTCCTCTACTTGCAGTAAAAACAAGTTCATTTAAATAAACATCTTTTGGCTCAAAATGTTTTCAATTTCTATTTTTTTGGCCCAATTATGAGACTATTTCTAAAACGTGTATTTGAGCAAGACTTTTCTTTCTTTTTTTTTTTTAATGTTTAAGTATTTTTTGGGAGAGCTAGAGACAGAGCATAAGCAGGCGAGGGGAAAGGAGAGAGGGAGACACAGAAACCAAAGCAGGCTCCAGGCTCTGAGCTGTCAACATGGAGCCCGATGCAGGGCTTGAACTCACCAACAGTGAGATCATGACCAGAGCCAAAGTCGGAAGCTTAACCAACTAAGCCACGCAGGCTCCCCTTGAGCAAGAATTTTCTTTGGCTTCTTAGAACTCTTACCCAGGATTCCTGTTCGCACACCTTCTTCCCTTCCCTTGATTATTTTGATTGCCATTTAACACAGCCTGAAAGTTCCTTACTTACAAAATTTCATATTTTGTATATGAAAAGCATTCTTCTTTACCATTTCTCTACATTTACATTTTTATGAGTAAGTTTCCTTGAATGAGTTGTTTGTATTACAAATGGGAAACGTCAAAAGGTATGACCCATAGTTTCTATAATCTATACATTTTCTTACCGATTGGTAAAAACTTTTTAAACCCCCTAATAGAAAATGAGCGAAGATATGATCAGGCCCTTCATAGGAAAACAAAACAAGCACTAATAAAACAGCAAATGCTCATTAAATGTGACAGATCTGCAGCATCCCTGGTAGTGAGGAGAATGTAAATTAAGATGGGATAGGCAAAATTGTAAAAGAACAGCAATATCCAGAATTGGTAAAAGGCATAAGGACATGGGTGTTTACACTGTTGATACAGCTTGAAATCCTAACAGCCTTCCTGGAGAACATTTTCGTTTGTATATCAAAGACCAAGATGGTGGGAGTCCTTTGATTCCATCATTTTCCTTCTAGAGATTGATCCTGAGGAAATAACTGCAAAATGTGAAATAAAATATGTACCCTAGGAGGCGCCTGGGGGGCTCAGTCATTCAAGCGTCCAACTCTTGATTTCAGCTCAGGTCATGATCCCAAGGTCATGGGATTGAGCCCCATGTTGGGCTCCACGCTGAGTATGGAGTCTGCTTGAGATTCTCTTTCTCTCTGTCTCGCTCTTTTTCTCCCTCCGTTCCTCTCCCCTGCTTGTGTGCTCTCACTCACTCTCTCTCTAAAAGTTAAAAAATGTCGTGTCCC
>PISW01007431.1:8631-90119 GCA_004023785.1 Mungos mungo | reverse complement strand
CTCTTAAATAAAAAATATAAATAAAAATAAATGTAAAAAACCCAAAAAACAAGAATCAAAAAAGATGAATATCAAAAGGCCCCACGGACTTGTGGGAATATTCTGGTGGTTTTTGATACACCACCTTCTTTTCCTTCTCTGGGGCTGGTCTGAAACAAACCTAAAGACTGTTATTTTTGTTGTTTTTGTTGTTGTTGTTACTACACATTTTTTAAAAAGTAAATTTCAAGTCAACTTATTTTTGAGAGAGAGAGACAGACAGACAGAGTGGAAGCAGGGGAGGGGCAGAGAGAGAGGGAGACACAGAATCTGAAGCAGGCTCCAGGCTCTGAACTCTCAGCACAGAGCCCAACACAGTGCTTGAACCCATGAACCTCGAGATCATGACCTGAGCTGAAGTCGGACGCTTAACCGACTGAGCCACCTAGACGCCCCTGAAATTTACTTTTTGAGAAAGAATAGAGGGGATTTTATTTTATTTTTTAAAGTTTATTTATTTATAAATAGCATGAGCTATTGCTGGAGAGGGGTAGTGAGAGGGAGAGAGAAAGAATCCCAGGCAGGCTCTGTGCTGTGAGCGTGGAGCCTGATGTGGGGCTCGAACTCACAAACTGTGAGATTATGACCTGAGCCATAGTCAAGAGTCAGATGCTTACCCGACTGAGCCTCCCAGGTGTCCTGGATTTTGTTATGTTGGTGGTGTCAATCTTATTTGCCTGGATGCAGGAATATGGAAATTAATGTCACAGGTGTATTATAGGAGTTCTTGTGTAACTGTTCTGAAAATTTTAGATTCCAGCATAAGTGAAATCTAAACTCTTTAGGAAGCGTGTTTTCTCCTCAGTGTTGTGTTCAGAAAAAATTTCCTAGTGGAAGCTGTACTTTATAATGTTCCTCTTTTTTCTTTTTTAACTTTTTTTGATTTTGAGAGCACACGCAAGAGAGAGCGAGAGAACTGAGGAGGGGTAGAGAGAGAGAATCTTAAGCTCCAAGCCCAGTGCAGAGCCTTACATGGGGCCCCATCCCTTGCCCATGAGATCATGACGGGAGCCGAAATCAAGAGTCAGGCACTTAACCGACTGAGCCACCCTGGGTGCCCCTATAATGTCACTCTTTAAGCCAAGACCTAATCAGTCATAAAAATCCCTGGTATTGAGTCTCCTTTGAAAGCTGTTTTTGTACACTTGAGAAATTGCGGAACGATTTTCAAAATTAGTACTAAAATCAGAAGAAGGAACGATGTAAAGCAAAAAGCCTTGTGAGGTTTTTTCTGGTTTTTGGTGTTTTTTTTTATTTTGGGGGGTTTTTTTGGTTAGCTCATACGTATAGAGTTTTTATTTCCAGCTATAACTTCCTTGTAT
Source organism: Mungos mungo (assembly GCA_004023785.1). Classification (NCBI taxonomy): domain Eukaryota; kingdom Metazoa; phylum Chordata; class Mammalia; order Carnivora; family Herpestidae; genus Mungos; species Mungos mungo. The sequence goes on along the minus strand of PISW01007431.1, from coordinate 88,758 downwards.
TTTTGAAATGTCATCAACAAAGCCAAAAAAAAAAAAAAAGTGACGTTTCCAACTCTTCTGTCAGAAAGGTCCAAAGCACATGGGGGAAAGACCCAGAGAAACTTGTCAGGCCAGCCTGGTGCTGCTTCCTCGCGTGCATCAACGCCTCAGCCTCCTTTCCTGTCTTCCTCTCACGGCCTCCCTAAAGGCAGCTTCTGCTCTCTGGCACGTAGAGATCAAGTCAGCAGTTTTTAGGACCATGTTGATGGCACTTACTCTGTTTCTCCCTGTCCCATAAGGGGAATTTCTTAGACTTTTGAGTTAAGAGGTGATAGTTGATGGACCACGATTGCTCACTCTCTAAATCAGAGTCCAATAATTCAAGAAATCTTAGTGTCCTGTCAACAAGCCTAACTATTGGGGCCGCTCCAAATGAGTATTTTGCCTTGCAGATGGAAACTGAATTCTTGGAGCTCAGTTGGAAAGAGAGAGCATTGGAAGGGTGTGGTTTTTAGCTTTTTACTGTTGTTGACTATTAAAGTGCTGCTTTTACTTATAAGTGTGGATATTGGCACGCCTGGGTGGCTCAGTCAGTTGAGCGTCCGACTTCGGCTCAGGTCATGATCTCACCGCTCATGGGTTCGAGCCCTGCCTCGGGCTCTGTGCTGACAGCTCAGAGCCAGGAGCCTGCTTCTGATTCTGTGCCTCCACCTCTCTCTGCCCCTCCCCCCGCTCACTCTCTGTCTCTCTCTGTTTCTCAATAATAAATAAATGTTAAAAAAATTTTTTTTAAAGTGTGAATATTGATCACCTTGTGTGTGATCATTCTAGGAAGCTGTGGCCGTGTACAACTAACAGCATTTTGCATAGCATTTGGAAGGAAACTAAGGAATACATGATAATAATAAGGGGTAAATAGAAACATATGGAGGAGAATTAGGTACAAGAGATAGGAACTGTGGGGCCTGTAAGAGGGCTAGAAAAGGAAAAAATAGAAATTATCCTTGTTGATATCATGGTACCAACAAACTGCCTTGTAGTTCGAGTTACTTAGTGAAACCTTTGAAGCACATGTAGAGGGAACACCGCGTGGCAGCTTCAGCTCCTAAAGGAAAGCCCCCAAGCTTACTGTTTCCTGAGGGCTGGCCTGTCGGAGGTCCCCGGGTCATCTGACACTCCTTGCAGTGGCGCCTTGGGAGTGACCGAGGGCGCTGGGATCAGTGGTGACCTCTGGTCTTTTTTCCTCTTGACTCCACCCAGGGAACAAAAGGCAACAGAGGTGGGGTTCTTTTTCTAGGTTTCAGCCTTGGGTAGGAAACCCTGCTTCAACAGGGTGTATCCACATTTATAAGTAAAAACCCTGCTCCTGAATCCTCTTGATGAGAAGAATGGAGGGACTCTGTAGTGACTCACATCAGCCTCCCACTCTAGAGCAGAAAATAAATAAGCCAACGCTTACTTAGTACTTCCCAGATGCCAGGCCCCACTTGAAGGCTTTCCATATATTGCTGCATTTAGTCTTTACATTATCCCTGTAAGGATGGAGACACCAAGGACAGTGACATTAGGTCACTTGCCTGAGGTCCTAAAGCGACTAAGTCATGGAACCATGCATGATTCAAACCCAGGCATCCTGTCCTCAGAGTCTGAGCTGTTAGCCTCTCCTGTGAGCAGGGTGTGGCTACACATTATACCTGAAGAATCTGCCTTTTGATTTTAGAGTTCTGGGCTCAGCTCACCAGATGCTTCCTCTCTGCTCCCTAGTCCCCAGAACAAGGTTGTATTGGCTGGCATTGCATGTCCAAAGACAAACCATCCTCCGGGCTCTGGCCATTTAGAATCTGGCCATTTAGTCTTTTCCTAGGCCTTCAGGCCAGCTCATCTTCCCAGTCTACAGCCTTATGGGTAATGTGTGACTTGTTGTTTGACTTAATCCTTTATCTGATTAACCCATAGTTTCCCCTTCACAATCACATTCTTAGTGCCCCCCAACCCTGACCTCATATCTTTATATCCACTTTGATCCTACCAACCATCCCCTTGGGTTTCACCCTTCCATATAATCACTGAGTCTTAGAGCTAAAGAGGAACTTTAGCATTGATCAAGTACATAGCCTTGTTTTGTAAAGAGGAAATTGAGGACAGGAGAAGGTGAAGTAACTTGCTTATCCAGCTAAAAATGCCAAACTGACACTTGAGCCTTTGTTTCTTAATTCTAGTCTGGCATCTTTCCATCACACCACACTCACTGTCTGCTCTCTCTGCCCTGAGCCAAGCCAGGCTCTACATGTTAGGCCCAATTACTTTGTTTACTTTGGATCTCTGTAATTTTTTTAAAGATTTTGTTTTTGGGGTGCCTGGGTGGCTCAGTTGGTTGAGTGTCTGACTTTGGCTCAGGTCATAATCTTATGGTTCATGGGTTCGATCCCTGCATTGGGCTCTGTGTGGACAGCTTGGAGCCTGGAGCCTGTTTTGGATTCTGTGTCTTCCTCTTTCTCTGCCCCTCCCCCTCTCACACTCTGTCTCTCTCAAAAATAAAGAAACATTAAACAATTTTAAAAAAAATTATTTTTAATCTCTACATCCACCACAGGGCTTGAACTCACAACCCTGTGATCAGGAGTCTCATGCTCTATCAACTAAGCCAGCCGGGTGCCCAGCCAGGTGCCCAGCCAGGTGCCCTTAGGCATCTGTAATTTTTAATTATGACAGCCATTGATGTTGAGGAGGTCTGAGACAGTCTCATATACAATGGGAAAGTGTCTCTCCGGATCTGTACTGCATAATTGGAACTTTGTATATCCATGAACTTTCGAGGGAAGGTTGGAGTAGATCCAGCAATGGTTTTGGGAATAGTAGATAATTCGGTGACATAGAACTGAAGACAGAAGCAGAGTCTAGGCTAGTGCCCAAAGATAAACTGCTTGAACCTCAGAAAATGCTCTACTGTTTTATTTTCAAATAAAATTTGAGGTGATAATAACAAATATGTCAAGCACTTACTGCATATGAGGCACTGTGCCATGTACTATGCTGTGTGTTTTCCCAGCCATCACAGTAGTCACAGAGGTAGTTACCATTTTTATGTCCCTTCCAAAGATGAGGAGACTGATATGCAAGGGGGTTGACTAACCTAAAGTCTCATGTTTAGAGTCCATTAAAAAGTGAGACATACACTTAAAGCGTAGGTACGTATACACTTATATATATACACACATGTGTATATATATTCAAGTTTATTTTGAGAGAGAGAGCAGACACTTGTGAGCAGGGATGAAGCAGAGAGAGGGAGAGAATCCCAAGCAGGCTCTGCACTGTCAGTATGGACCCCAGTGCAAGGCTTGATCTCATGAACCGTGAGACTGTGACTTGAACTGAAATCAAGAGTCGGACACCGACAGAGCTACCCAGGCACCTCTAGAGTCCATTTTTTTTAAATTGAAGTATAAACGATGTATGATGTTGTATTAGTTTCAAGTGTACAACATAGTGATTGTACAAGTTGTTGCACTTTATGCTGTGCTCGCCGCCAGTGTAGCTGCTACCTGTCACCATACAAGGCGAACACGGTACCACTGACCGTGTCCCCTGTGCCGTACCTTTCATCCTCATGACTTCCTCATCCCCTAACTGGAAACCTGTGTCTCTCAGCCCCCTGCCCCCATTTTGCCCAGCCCTCTCATCCCCTTTCCCTCTGGCAGCCATCAGTTTGTTCTCTATTATTTTGAGTCTCTTGCTGCTTTTGTTGTTGTTGTTTAGATTCCACATCTAAATGAAATCTTATAGTTACCAAGTGACCTAGTAATACCTGGCTTTGTTGTATGTATCTTTTTGTTTAAAGATTCCTTATTTAATACATATTGTTGACTCACTGAATTCCCCATCAACAGCACCATAACAAAGCTTATCTGACACGTGCGTTTTCTCTGGAAGGCACTCACAGCCTGTTTGCACTCAGGAATGCTAGAGAGTACTTTAGCACTGTGCTCGGAGGCCATTTTTTAGCAGTTCTGTTATTTATTTATTTATTTGTTTGTTTGTTTATTTGTTGAGCAGTTCTGGGTTCATAGCAAAGTTAAGTAGAAAGTACAGAGTTCCCACAATACCCCCTGTCCCCGCAAACACACAGCACTCACAAACACACAGCGCCTTCGGGAGCCATTCTGACCTGCAAAACCACAATAAGAATGCAAAAATAAGAAACCACAATAAGAATGGTATTTGGCCCCGAATACCAAAAATGACACTCATTTGCAGGTGCAACACAAAGGTAGTGTTGCCTCCTCCCACCTTCGCTAGAGTTCCCCATAGAGTTCCCCACTCTGCGTCACCCCAGGAATTGATTGGGTTACAAATAAATTTCAGAGAGTAGGCCAATTCACAGATCGGAGTCTGTAAATAATGAGGGTTGGTTGTACTCTTTTAGTTACAGTACTTTATAGAATGCTGTTGTGTTTTTATACTCAGCAGAACAAGTTCCTCATTTTTTTCTTCAAGAATTTATTGTCTATAACTCTTACCATTCAATATTAGACAAATAAGCCAATTAAAAATGGGCAAAAGATTCAAGTAGACCAAAAGATACGCAGATAATGGGAGTGTAAACTAGTGCAGCTGCTTTGGAAAACAGTTTGGCAGTTCCTCCAAAAATTCGACACAGAGTTACCAAGTGACCTAGTAATTCCACTCCTAGGTGCCTACACAGAAGAATTAGAAACACATGCCCACCCAGAAACTTCTATGCAGATATTCATGGGAGAATTGTCCATAATAGCCCCAAAGTAGAAATGTCCAGCAACATACGAATGAATAAACAAAATGTATATCCACATAATGGAATATTACTTGGCAATAGAAAGGAAAGAACATTGATATGCACTGTAACATGGATGAACCTTGAAAACATCAGGCTAAATTAAAGAAACCAGACACAGAAGGCCCTGTATTGTACAGTTCCATTTATTTGAAACATCAGAATATGCAAATACACGGAAACTGAAAGATGAGTCGTTGCTGAGGGCTGGCGGGAGAGGGGTTAGAATGGGAAGTATCTACTAATAGGCACAAGGTTTCTTTTTAGGGTAATAAAAATGTTTTGTAATTAGGTAGCGGTGATCGATACTCTACTGTGTGAATATACTAAAACCCACTGAATAGTACACTTTGAATGAATTTTATGGTCTGGGAATTAAATCTCAATAAAACTGTTTTTTTTTTTAATGTTTTACCTACACAGAGAAAGTAAAATAATGCCCTTTCCCTCCAGTCCTGCCTTCTTTATGCCCAGCATGGAGAGAGGCTCGAGCCATCCAGTGATGCATGAGCGGTGAGGGGTGAGGGTCCTCAGGTCCACCATCTGCCCAAGGTGTATCACAGAAGGCTCTTAAAGTATTCTTCAGTGGTTTCTGTGCCTGAGGGGGTGTCCTTGGTAGATTTTAAGCAGTGATCATAACTTTGAAAGCCATTTATTTGTATTACCTAGGATGCCTTCTTTTTTTTTCTTTTTAAACGTTTATTCATTTTTGAGAAAGAGGGAGACAGAACACAAGCAGGGAAGGGGCAGAGAGTGAGGGAGGCACAGAACCCAAAGCAGACTCCAGGCTCTGAGCCGTCAGCACAGAGCCCGATGCAGGGCTCAAACTCACAAACCATGAGATCATGACCTGAGCCAAAGTCAGGCACTTAACCTACTGAGCCACCCAGACGCCCCACCTAGGATGTCTTCTGGTCCTTAAGTTACTTCCAGGGTTACTTTGGGCGGGGGACGGATTATTGCCTGTTCTCATACATATACTCTTGTAGATGAACTTCAGAGTGAGATTGTCACAGCCCCACCCTACTCCCACCTTCACCAGAAAGCAACTCTGTTCCTTCCCACTCTGTTCCCACGAACCTATCCAAGTTCTGTTGAATATACTTCTGGGTAGACTTGGCGTCTTTATGATAGTCTTCCCACCCAAGATCACGACATGATGTGTTTATTTAATGCCCTTCAGTAAAATTCTGTAGTTTTATCCTTCTTGTTAAGTTTATTGCTGGTTGTGAAGGAGGCCAATTTCCGTTCCAATTCTTACATGACTATGGCCAGGAGAGTAAGAAGAATTGATGTTTATGCATCTGTATGTGAATATCTTATATTCTGCCACCTTATTGAGTCCACTTTTTATTACTCTATTTTTTCTTTTTCTCCCCTGATTTCCTTCCCAGGATTTTCTTCTTCCGCCTGCTTCTCAAGGCATCTGAAAATCCCATGAGTATATAAAGCTTAGACTAAAACTGAAATTAGCTAAGTTACAGTTAAAATAATCTCTCCATGCTCATAGGTTCAGAACTGCCCATGGCTAACTCTTGAAGCACCTCTGTATAAAGTAGAAGATGCCCCTCTTCTTCTGACACTTGACTCCTATCTCCTGGGGAGATTGCCATTCCTAACTAATTCTGTCAGAATATGACATGTGACTGCTGCTGAGAAATGTCATAACGAACCTGCAGGTGTCTGGTGTCTCCTGTGTCTGGGCTCTCTTAGATGAGGCCGCAGAGGCATTCTTGCAACACTGCCAATTTTATTATTTATTTTATTTTATTTTTATTTTTATTTATAGAAATATCTATTCTTGAGAGAGAGCGAGCAGGTGAGGGACAGAGAGAAGGGGAGACAGAATCTGGAGCAGAATCTAGGCTCTGAGCTATTAGCACAGAGCCCATCCGGGGGCTTGAACTCACAAACTGCAAGATCATGATCTGAGCTAAAGTCAGACACTTAACTGACCACACCACTCAGGCGCCCCTTTGTATGGCCACTTAGATCTCTAGATTGTGTCTTTGCTGTCTCAGTTTACCTCATTTCACCTCTCATCACAGTACAACCTCCGCTTCCCACCCTTGCCAAAGTACACAAAGTAAAACCCAGTCTTCCTCTTCCCAGCCTCTCTCTTCCCAGACACTCTAGTCACAATCCAGAATAAGCTTCCTAAAGCATCAGGAAACCCCTGCCCAAAGGCCCTTGATGGTCCCTTGTTTTGCTCAGAGTCCCGTGTGCCTCAAGCCCTGGAACCCTCATCACGGTCTTCCTCCCGCGGCTTTTCTCCTTCCCCCGTTCTGTGCTCTTCCCCAGTCAGGAACTGATGGTTCGCTCCTGTCGCCTCTCGCTCTCCCTTCGCTCATCTGTGAAGGGAGAATAGCGCTGCCTCCTCAGCACTCCTGCAGTAGCAGGTAAATGACACGGCACAGGATGGTGACCAGCACAGGGCTGGCTCTTTCCCCTGTCCTCCCCCTCCCTCACAAGGATCGTGGAACCTGAAATGCTATATCACTGTCACGTGTTGTTAGGCTTATTTACGCCTCATCTTCTGGCCATTACCTGAAGCTCTTATATTTAGGCAGGAATTCATATTTGACCTCTAATGAGTAACATTTGAAAAGATTCCAGAGGGAAAAATAAGGGGAGCTTTGCAGCCTCAGTGTGCCACCAAAACAGGTACCACCGAAGGGTTCCCGGCTGTCCTTGGAGGCCCCTGGCAGGCTCAAGGGTTGCAGCATTGTCCCCTGACTGTGACAGTCTGCCCACGACTGAGGCGGGTCAGGAGGGGAGCCACTTCAAGGAAACACAAGCCCTGTCTGCCAGAGATGGAGGGTGTTTGGAGGATGCTCAGGAGATGTGCTGAGAACAAACACAGCCCTTCCCCGGCAGGGATTTCCTCCGCCTCCCTACTCCTGCCTTAAGAAAACAAGGAAAAAGCCCTTGCTGTCCACCACAGCAGACGTTTTGTGGTTATGAGCCATTTTCCAAGTGTGTTTATTGGTTTAGAGAATTGATTTCATTTCAGCCCCATTTGGTGGTCTGTTTATCTTCTGTTCTAGGCTCTCTCCCGATTCGGTTTCCATTGGGTTTAATCAGAAGCCATCTGGTGAAAACATTTTGGATCCACATTAGGGTTTATCATAAGAACAATCTCCAAGAACACAGATGAAACCCAGAGTGGAACAGAACACAAACAAGAAATAATGTAATAACACTGTCAACAGAACAGCGTCAGAGGAAGGGAGCCGAGGGAAACAGAGAGTGGATGTGTAGAGAGGGAGCGAACCCTTCAGAGGAGGACGAGCTGGAGAAAGGGGGTGCGCAGGCAGCTAGTACTCACGTCAGGGGCTGGTGGGCCTTCTTCCCTCGCTCACCAACCTGCTCCATCCTTGGAGCGGTGGAAGCCATAATTAGTAACCCTTCCCACTTCTGAACGGGGATGGAGCACTGTCTGATGGGCACATGCAGTTCACTTCCCTCCGGTGATGGGCAGAGTCCTGTCTCCTCTCCATCCCTTCTCTCTGCACCTTTTCCTTGCTCTCCCTTTCCCAGACACATCCTGGCCTCTGCTTGGAGAAGACACGCAGTGGGGCTCCACCAATGATGGGACCACCCTTATTTGCCTACCCCTCCCCCATGTGCTATATAGATTTTCAGATGCTTGGGTCACGGTTAGAAAACGGGAAGCGCTACATCTCTAGCCCCATGTTGCTGAATATCTTCTTCAACTGGTCAACATCGTTGCTTTGACTTAAGAGCTACATATACATGTTTAAAAAATATTTTCCATAATGCATAGCAGACTATAGAGAAGAACATACTTCTTTCTACCCCATCCCCTGTGCCCTCTGCCCCTTCCTCAGAGGCTATTTCATCAGTGCTTATCATTGTTAACTACTAAATATTAGTATCTTTCCTCTTTACTTTCACTGTGGAGGCTGCTGGATTTACCCTCTGTGTTTGTTCTTCCTGTATCTGCCTTCTCCACATCCCTTCCTGTCGCAGACTTTGACCCTTGGTGGACAAGCAGTTGTGAGCAGAATGAGTCGGACCCCATTCCCACCAACTGCACCGGCTGTGCCCAGAAATTACCCCTTGAGATGATGCTCCTGGAAGATACCCCGAAGAAATTAGAGAGACTCCATCCTCTGGTGATCAAGGTGAGCAGGGAGTGCGGTGCTCCCACTGACAGATGGTCCGCTTAATGCCTACAAGGCAGCAAGCTCTGGGGCCTTCCTGATAAGTAGTTCTGTGTTGTCTTGTCTCGCTCGTCCGCCCTGCCAAGACGGGCCAGCTCGTGTTCCCGGAGGAGCTCCAGCACTTTCTGTGCCAGTACCCGGAGGCGGCGGAGGGCTTCACCGAAGGGCTTTTCTCCAAGTGGTGGCGCTGCCTTCCCGAGCGGTGGTTCCCATTTCCATATCCGTGGTGAGTGTGGGAAAGGGCACTTGGTCTGCGTGTGGTAGGAAGGAGGGGCAGACCAAAGGTGAGAACAGTACTGCCGAGACTGTCCCGTGCCCCACACTGTGTAAGCGCTCTCCAGGACCCTCTTCAAGTCAGATGATACTCAGGAGCTCCCTGTTGAAAGACCAGGGATGGGAGATAAAGAAGAGGAGTCGACGAGGTGTCTGGAAAGGGCTGTCACCGCGAGTGGACACTGAGATTGCTACATAGCATCGCAGCTTATCTCTGAGTCTGTGTGTGTGCAGAGTGCACCCCGGCATTGGAGGGCTAGAGAGAAGGCCTGAAGAATAGAAGGGAAAATTTCATTCCCGGTGCGGCTTAGCGGTTAGGCCCTATTGTTAACTGGTGAGGCTCATGATAGCTCTAGGAAGTAGGAATTATCATTGTTTTTCAGATCAGAAAAGTGGGGATCAGAGAGGTTAAGTACCTTGCTCAGCCAGGATCGAAACCCAAGTCTGTCTTTCTGTTCCTTCCTGTGTCCTGTAGAACACATAGTCTGTTTCTTGGGGTGATGGTCACTCTCCAGAAGAAAAGAAAGCAGCCAGTTTCCATCTAGAACCATTCCAAAAGAGAATTAAAATTGCTTTTTTTGGCCAGATCATTTCTCAGTGCTTTTGTATTTAATTTATGAAAGCTTTATTTAACTTAATTACACATTGATTTGCGTGACGGAATGCACATTCTAACTAGTCAGGCTTCCGGCCACATGCCACACGGCCCGAGGTTCGGGATTGTCGCCCTTTCCTCCTCCCTTCTGTTCTCCCGCCTGGCCTGTCACTTGAGTCTCTTTTCCAAGATAGACTGAATGGACCGTTTAGTTCCTTCCTCTATATGTTGTTTTAGCTGGTTTTATAAACATCCCACCCACACACACAACTCCTGGCCCTGGCGGTGTGTACGACTGTTCTCCATGAGCCTAACACTTAAGACCATGTCCTCATATGCCCCCTCTTTACCCACCGCCCACGGCTTTCCCACCCTTGCTTGGCTCTGCTAGTCCTGGAGATAGAGGCCGGCTTGCCCAGCTGAATTACCTTTGTCTCTTTCAAACTTTTGCAGGAGAAGACCTCTAAACAGATCCCACATTTTACGCGAGCTTTTTCCTGTTTTCACCTACCTGCCATTTTCAAAAGATGCCTCCTTAAAAAAGTGCTTCCTTCTTCAACCGGAACCTGTTGTGGGTAGTAAGGTAGGACATTTTGAGAGGACGTGGGTCGAAGATTTTCTTCATTTGGCACCTGGGCTGATGTCATAATCCCTTCCTCCCCTACGTGTCAACTCAGAGGGTGACTTGAATGGACACCTGCATAATCTAAACTTCTCTGCCTGTTGCTAGCTGGGGGGCCTGCAGTGGCCTGCCCTTTTCTGAAGGCATGCTTACAGAGAGTCTGCTTACCTTGCACATCTGTTTCCTGCCCTAGACACTTGGGGGCAAGCCACTTTTCTACATTAGGAAGTAGACTCCTAAACTTTGAAGGGACCCAAGTATGCAGTGAATCTGACTTTCCTACCTCAAAGTAGACAGCAGGCAAACTGTAAATGAACAACCCACCTTACTCACTTTGTGGATAGGGGCACTGAGCCGCAGAGAGAGTCAATGATTTGCCCAGAGACACAGGAAGTTAACAGGAAGGCACTACCCACCCCCACCCCCATTCCCAGGCTGGCTTTCCCCAGAAATAAACAGATGAGAAACTTCAAGGGGAGAGCTGGAAAAGCAGAAGGCTTGAGAGGTTTGGGGACAAAAGGGTTGGTGAGCACCAGACTAGTTTGGGAATCAACACCTCTTAGTCCATGGCCAGGTACCCAGAGCCCACACTTACGTCTCAGGGGCCAGTGGACTGGGTAAAGCTGTTCTGTGTTGTGTCTGTTTACTTTTTTCTGATTGCCCTTTTACTAAGTCTCATCCCCAAGGAGGGTTTTTGACTTTGGATTGGTTTGGAGAACTAAAAGGATGAAATTTCTCAAACTGTGACCCCTACCAATTCTGGGTTGAGTTTTCAACCTCCCAATACTATTGTTTGGCTCCGAATTTGCTGAATCGTCTTAAAGGAATTTCAAAACCTATAAAAACAATCATTTTGTCTAGGAGTAAGAACTTCTGTCTGCCAGCAGTAGGGTGGAGGTGCTGGGAGTTGAAAGTTTATTCTGCTGTCCCCAGCTAGAACTCAGGGCCCTAGTATGATTTCATCCTCAGAATTATGATACAATTTTGGGCGAAAGCTTTTATCTTTATTTTGGTTTTCCCATTTGAATCTGAAGTTAATTTCATTAGTCTGGTTAACAGGGACTCCGAGGAGCCTAGCCAACAGGGTAAATACTAAGTCACTCAGACGCCTATCAGAGTCATATTGTGGTTCTCAAGCATGTTTTGGGAAGGGGAGTGGTCCAAATAGGCAAAAGTCCTGAGAGTCTGGTTTCTTAGAGCATCTGCTCCCCGCCCTGGCCCAGGCTCTCCTCTCTCTTCAGCCTTGTGACTCCACCCTGTTGTCCACATCCCTGGGCCCCTAGACCCTGGTTAAGTCACATGTCTGTGGGCCTAGGATCCCAGAGGCAGCCTTGGGATAGAAGATAAGAAGTGGGGTCCGATTGCAAGAGGCAAGGCACTGGGCAAAGAGGTGAGGGGCTCCGAGGAAGGCCCATTTCACCCAGTCCGCAGTGTTGCCTGGGGCTGGCCCGCTCTGTCCTGTTGTCCATTTCTTCCCCTCCTGGGTGTGGAGGGACATGCTTCTGCCCCGTCTCGGGCTTGTATGTAAAAGGGGCACATGCACTTGGTTTTGGTCTTCTGGGATTTCTTCAAGACTGCAGATGTCCGGGCTTCTGCCAGTCATTTGCAAACCACTAGTCCTCCTTAGTTAGTCTTCCTCCTGTCATAACAGTGGTAATTGAATGGCTCTAGTGTTGCCATGGAAATGGAGTCATGGCCAGGGCCTGTGGGACCAACAGAGAGACCAGGGCTGGAGACCGGGGAAGATGGAGCCAAAACCAAAGCTCTGGAGGGCCCAAGTGGTCAAAAGAAAATCAGGACATGTCCTGGGGAGTCAGACTTTGGACCCTTGCCTTATATGAGCACAGAAAGGCTTTTCCTGAAGGGGGGTGGGGGTGGGGTGCTGAAGGTTTTCTCTCACCATCTAGGTAGGAAGTGGAACCTGAGTGACACCAGCTTCTCCCTTTGTCCCTTCTCCTGCTCACCCCAACGCCAGGGCCTGCAGAGCTGTACCTGACCCGCTGCAGGTTGCACTTAGTGCCCGTTGGTGGCAGTAGTAGCCCTCACGGGTCTAGTAGTTACCCGAGGGGGTGCGTAGCCCAGTTGTCTCCTTAGTATTCAAACTCTGAGGCCAGTCTTCCTGTCTTTACTTTTTAGTCAGTAGTCTGAGAGATCTGCTCACATAGTGTGAACTTGAACTTCCTGCTGTTCACGTCTCATCAAAACTCTGGCAGTAAGAAATAATTCTCTAGAAATGATATTACATTGCTCAGAGGATATGCAGACCACCTATTTCTCTAAAAAAATCTGGGCCAAACCAGACCCTCGGAAGATTGTACACTTTATGTTGGCCTCTGCTAGACTTGTGTTAAATTGCACTTAGATGATTTGCCTGTAGCCTACTTTGGAGCTGTGGCTAGAAGCAGTCGTGAATTATGAAGCTCGTGCTATCTCTGCATTCGGGCTGTTTGTTGAGGATGTCTCTTAGCTAAATCACGATGTCTTTTTAGGAGAGCCCACAGAAGAGATTTTACCCCAGTCTCAGGACCAGGAGAGGCCATGCTTAGGAGAAACTAGTTTGTTTTCGTCCTTCGGACATAATTGCGAATTGTGTTATTGGTTCTGTTTTCTTTTTTGCTTAGGCTGCTAGGAAGCCCAGAGCCATATATGGACAGATTTGTGTATGTTAACCTCCCATGCCACTGGGTTTGATTTTGTTTCCTTGTCCCTCCTCTTCTTCCTTCCTTGTTTTTTTCCCCTCCAGATGCATAGAATGCATGACCTGTTTATCATTGGCAGCGGCGAGGCCGTATTACAGCTCCTCCCTCCCTTCCAGTGCCGGAGACACTGCCAGTCCGTGGCGATGCCACTAGAGCCAGGGGATATTGGTAGGTGGGGCCCCCGGAGGGCAAGGTCAGTTTCAGGATCTGTGTGGTTTTTAACTCAGAAAATATTCTAAGAATTAAATATTGTCTTGGCAAAGCTTCAATTCAGTAGAGTTGAAAATAGCATTCCTTTATGGACAGGGTCAGTGTTTATGCTGGGTGGAACAACTAGTAAGGAAATGTAGCCCAGAGAAATGCCTCATTATATATATTATATATATATTTGAATGTGTGACGTGTTCCGTTGGTCTTAGAAACTTCAGGTTAGAAGGCATTATAGGAAATACTTACACTTTCTATAAATATAGAAATATATAGAATAGAAGTATATAGAAAATATCAATATAGTCACTGGGGTGGCTCGGTTGGTTGAGCGTCTGACTTCGGCTCAGGTCATGATCTCATGGTTCGTGAGTTCGAGCCCCGCCGAGAGTACAGAGCCCGCTTCAGATCCTCTGTCTCCTCCTTTCCCACTCACGCTCTCTCAAAAACAAACACTTGAAAAAAAGAAGAAAATATTTAGAGCAATCCTTTATTTTACAGATGAGGAGATTGAGGCCCTGAGAGGAGAGGTGACCGTCCCAAGCTCCTCCCATCACCTAGGCAGAGCATCAAGCTTTAATTGTCTCCATCAACAGTCGGGCCACGGGAGGCACAATTCCAGGGGAAACCCTCTCTGTGTCTCTTTTGCTAATAACGCAGTGCAGGCAGTGTGTGAGGGCAACGGCCCCGTGAGGAGACCCACCTTCCGTGTGGGCCCCTTGCCAAGTCACAGCCTCACAGTCATGACTCACCCTTGGCTCCATGATTTCCCACTGTGGTTTGTTCTGTGCATTATATTCTAGAAATCCATTCCAAGGAAACAGGTTTGAATCAACTTCTGTCTGTAGCAATCAGTTTGACAGGAGGGTTTTCTTGGCGGAAGCAGATAGCAAGCATCGCGGTTGCTCCCTGTGTCTTCCTGCCTCACAAAACCTAGGGGAAGCCTCGGGCCCCTGACAGAGCCCAGGCTGGTTTTCCAGTTGATTTCTTTTCATTTTACCTCCTTAGAAGACCCCAGTCTTTGGAAACCTTTCACCCATTTGGAAGTAGGATGCAGACTGCAAACTGTGACAGGCTTTAATCCATGTTACATAATTCTTTCAGTGAAAATCATGCACATATTAAGTGTTAACTGATAATGGAGCACAGCTGGCCTGGCCCTGGGGAATTACTGCAAAAAAGGGGATTTTTGTGTAGAAATTGTTTTGAAGCTATTTTCCCGTAGTGGAGTGACCCTTCCACGAGGCATGTCTATTGTACAAGCCTGTGTGGCATTTGGGCTTTGAGAGTGCGTGGTTTTGCCTGAAAAAGTCTCTGTCTCCTGTTCTGCAACTGCCAGGAAGTTCAGACAACTATAGAAACACCTTAGTTATCCAAGTGTTAGGTTCCTGGATCCCACAGACCTCTAGGATGCGACTTACAGAGTTGGGGTATAAGCAGATGCCTGGCCGTGATCCAGGAAGCTTTGAGCATCCACGGCTGGTGGGGATCGTGATGAAAGGCCTAAAATCCAGAGCCTGAGCACCTGCCCGGCTGTGAGTGGCTGGCGTGGTGATGAGGAGGCAAGGAGCCCATGGGCATGAAAGGCCAGCCGCAGGACAGCAATGTGGAGAAGCGATGGGGAGCCGACCAGAACAAGAGGGAGAGGGCAGGTCTGGGGGAAGAATGGGGCAGGGCGGGCTCGGGGGACAGTGAGCTCCTGCGCCAGTGGCAGCAATTGGAGCAATGGCTGCCGCTGCCACAATTAGGGACGAGCGCAGGAACGCGGCCCCTGACAGCAAAGCAGAGTAAGTCAGCGCTTGTAGGAGGGCTGGCAGCGCCCGCACCTCTGGGGGCCCGTAAGAATGGCACTGTGACAAGTAGGTTCTGTGGGTTTTGCAAAGCAAGCATTGTCCGCCGAAGGCAGACAGGAAGGGGACAGGGATACAGATCATCAGAAAACCCGCGGCAAGAAACATTTGCAAGAGTGGTGTATGGGTCAGGCCTCGGAGGCTGATGCTAGTGAGCCCACATGCCTGCCGTGGTGGACGAGTCACTGCCCATAGTTGCCTTTGTTTCTTTTTTTTATTAAAACAAATTTTTTTAATGTTTCTTTTTGAGAGAGAGACAGTATGAGTGGGGGAAGGGCAGAGAAAGAGGGAGAAACAATCCAAAGTAGGCACAGACGCGGGTCTCAAACTCATGGACTGCAAGACCATGGTCTGAGCCAAGGTTGGATGCTTAACCGATTGAGCCACCCAGGCACCCCCATAGTGACCTTTCTTGAGTCACTAAGTAGAGGTTAAATGCTATTCAGTGCCCTCAATTCAAAGATGGGTAAGTACGTCACACTCTAGAAAATTTTCCATCAGATCATTGAAGTGTTCTAAGTTTTTAAAGCATTTAAATCTGCCTTCTTACTCAAATCATGTAGGGTCAGTGTTTCCTAAATGGTTCTTCAGATCACTGATGACCTTAGGGGTAGGAACAGGACCCCTTAGAAAGGCCCTTGGCAAATAGGGCTCTTGGATCAGCTGATTTGGGGAACTGCCTGTCTTGTGATTCCATACTGCACACCAGTGTACAGAAGGCTCCAGAAGCCTTAGAGGAACCTGGTGTTTCTCAAACTTCCTTGGCCATGGAAACCATTGTCCTTGGACTGTCTTACGGGATGTTACCATTTGCAGAACACAGTCTAGGAAGTGCTGGTGGGAGCTACTCTGGATGTTCTAAATGAGACCGTGTTCCAGATAACGTAGGAGAAGTGGATGGGAGGGCCCTGCTCCCCCTCAGAACTCATGCTGTTTTCCTGCCGATGAAGATGAGATGGGTCTGAGAGTTGATGCCCAGTGCCAGCCTCACCCAGAGCATCTTGCCTGTGGGAACCTGCTGGGTTGTGAGTGGGGGTGATGAAGCACTGTGGTTCGTAGTGGCTCCCGTTGGATGTCCCATCACAGAGGACCGATAACTGGGGATATGTATGCCAGCCGGACCTGCCTCGTCTGTGTCCACAGGCGTGCCCAGCCCTTGCCATTCACCTGCTTTCCCGTTGCTGTTTGCCTTCAAGGCTATGCCGGTGCCACCCACTGGAAGGTCTGCGTTAAAGCCAGAGGGGCCCAGCCTTTGGTCATCTGTGACGGGACCACCCTCTCAGAGCTATAGGAGACGAGAACTGACCAGAAGAACAACTTCGAGGTCTGAAGGCCAGATTGAAAGGGAAGAAATAAAAACAGAAACGATGAAACCACTTTCCAAGGTTCCTTAGTTCCCTGCCCTGTGCATGTGTCTAGAGCCTGCTGTATGCTGGAGGCAGTGGCCAGAGCCTGGCCTTCCTGACTCCTCCAGCCTACCTGTGTGGCCAGGATTTTGCTGATACCTGTCTGTGAGAGGCTGGCCTCTTCCACACCTTCTGGAACCGCAGCCTTGAGGCTGCCCCTCAGGCAGAAAACAGGGTTGATGCCTTCCCTTACTTGTATGGCATGGCCCTCTCTGCTGGCTCCCTGGCCACAGAGATGGTGGCCAGCAGGTTCTGACTGCAGGGCCGTCCCTTACCAGGTAGGCCTGCTCCGCCTGTCTTCCTGGCCGCACCACCTGATACTTTTATGGAAAGCCATGGCCGATTAAACAAGTTGTAGCAATTTCCCAAACAGAGTGGAATTTAGAACCAAGGTTAAGTAATCTCCCAGTGTCCGTGGCCCTTGGAGTCTCAGCGATGCCAGGTTGGGGTCTGATTATAATTGAAATGTTAATTCCTGAGGTCATACTTTCCTCCATTTCATCAAGTTCTTAGACCCGCACCCACCTCCTCCCCTCCTCGCCACCTCCCTTCCCTTCCCGCTCGCCTCTCTGGCTGGTTTCTCAGAAGCCGGACTGCTGGTCCCCCTCCCTTGGCAGAGCCCTTTATTGCTGAGGCAGCACCGCTTCTGTCGGCTGGGTCGCTTTTACCAAGTGTCTTCAGAGGGGACGAGTTAGAGCACTGGCCTGGGGAGAGGGCGCCTCCCCGGGTTTGATCTTTAGGGCCCAGCTTTCCGCAGGGAAGATGTTTTACAGATGTGTCACGCTGATGTTGTAAGGGGCTGGGAAGGAACTGCAGGCCCCACGTGGTTGCCAGCTGGGTGTGCGACCGTGGGATCCACTGTCTTGAGATGGTTTCTCTGTGCTGGGAAACGAGGTGCGGGCTTTTTATTTGTAACCATGTAAAGCTCTGTGCTTCCAGGTGGGCGATCCACTGCGCTCATTGTTTTCTCCAAGTGCTTTTCGTGTGTATTACCCAACGGTGTAAATGAGGACATACTTTTCCTTCTCCCCCCCCCCGCCCCCCGCCTTTATTCTTTTATTGATGCTGCTAGATACCTGGCCTCCCGTCCTGTGCCATCACCCAGCTCAAGAAAAAGCCACACCATGGCCCCCGGTTGTGAATTGCAGAAATCAGATGAATCCAGGTGTCCATGGCTGAGTTAATGGACCAGAGGCAGACGGTGGGGAGATCAGAATGTGGGACTCCTTGCAGGGCCCCCTGCACCTCGTCCTTGGTGCCTCTCTCAGCACCTCTCACGAGCAGCCGTGGGGATCATCCAGGCGCCACGGGGCCAGTTTGTGGGCTTGTAAAGGAGAAGCATGGTTCACGGAGCTCAGGGTGGAAACACTCCGCCTCCACGGACTTGAATGAAACGAGGATGAATGGTACCTGAGGGAGTTTCTTCTTCAACAAGTCCGTGCCTTGTGTGGGTGAATGCGGGAAAAACAAAATTTTTTTGTACATATTAAAGTCATGCTGCTAAGCTGTTATGATTTAAGAGGTCTGAAATCAGAGGGATCGTTTCAAGGCCAGCTTTGCGCAAGCTTTTAGTGCCTTCGCAGGGTCCTTACCCCTGCTGCGCGCGGAGGAGGCTTGGACGTAAACAAGTCTTCAGTTTTCTTGAATTAGGTCCTTCAGGTTAACGCAAGAGAGGGTTCCTTAGAAGAAAAAGAAGCTGTTTTGATGGTGGAGATTTCTCTTTTGTCTTTTTGCGTTACCCCGCGTTCCTTCCCCATTTCACGCCTGCCCTTCACACACTTCATGAAAAATCCACGGCAACTCAAACCTTTGAAAACTAAGCAAGCCCTGCATGTGTCCCTCTTGCGAAGCCACCCCCGGGGAGTTCCCGGAGCCCTGAGCTGTCTGCAGTTCAAGAGAAAATGGTGTTGCCGCAAATAAGCCAAGACTCCCATGCATGTCCTGCTCATTTTACTTAAAACCTGCCCAGTTCAGAATCGAAGGTGGATTTCTGTGAGGAAGTTTTCCACGGCGGGTTTTCTGCGCTTAACTACTGGATACAGAGAAGTAATTGGCCTTACTTCAAGGCTGTTCTGATAAGCAGGACACAGGAATGGCTTCCTACAGGGATGACCTGCGGTCACCAGCCAGTCCCTTTCTCCCCGAGGCGTTGTGTGAGGGTGCTGCCCACCCCTGCTGTCCGCCCCTCCACCAGAGGCAGCACAAGGCCTTCCCCGTGACCCGGTGTGCAGAGGAGGGTCATCAGGTTGAGGGAGAAGGGTCGGGAGGCCCAGTGGGGCCGCCTAACCAGCCCCCCACCCCCACCCCCACCATAAGTGCAGAACCACAGGGACTTGCTCACACGTCTGCTGAGTGGGTCCTGTGTCACGGTGGTGACCTCCGCACGTGGGGTCGGTTCACTGTCTTGTAGGTTCCCCGAGCAGACTCAGGCCCCTAGATCCGCTCTGCGGGGACAAAGGCTGTATGACAGCAGTGTGATGCCTTTACCTCCAGATGGCCTGAGGTCCGGAGGAGTCCAGTATTGACGAGACGTCATACCCGTTCGGGCTTCTCAAAAGAGGCAGAACCTACCTTCTCCCCACTCTCAATTTTTTTTTTTTTAGGGAAGGGAGGAAGTAAAATAATACAGTTTATGAAAACAATCTAGGGGGCGCCTGGCTGGCCCAGTCGGTGGAGAGTGAGACTCTTGATCGCAGGGTTTGTAAGTTTGAGTCCCACATTGGGTGTAGAGGTTACTTAAAAATAAAATCTTTCTTATTTTTTATTTTTGAGAGACAGAGACAGAGCGAGCAGGGGAGAGTCAGAGAAGGAGACACAGAATCTGAAGCAGGCTCCAGGCTCTGAGCTGTCAGCACAGAGCCCAACACAGGGCCCGAACCCAGGAACCGTGCACTGAAGTCAGACACTTAACCGGCTGAGCCACCCAGGTGCCCCAAAAATAAACTCTTAAAAAAAAAAACAACAACAGAATCTACTTGGTGAAAAACAAAACAGTCTAGGAAAGGAGCAGATTCGGGCTCATTTTCTGAGAGAAAGAATAGTAATCCTTGGTTAGTCTGTTTTCTAAGAGTGTCTCCATAGACGTGATCTCCCTTCATCGATACTCAGTCCCGTAAAGCAGGTATTCGATCCTCATTGTACAGACAGCAGGGCTTTGACCAGTTACCTGCTGGCCGATAGGTAGTTGGTTCTGCAGCGTGGCCTTTTCCTGCTCCAGCACAGTGTGGTGCCCGAGAACGAAGATGTGGGTTTAGTCGGCTCGGGTGTGGCTCCCGCTGGGGGGGGGGGGTCTGCGGGAGGGGGTCAGAAGCCGGCAGTGCTCCCAGGTTTGTTTTCAAAACGATCTTGGACAGAAGTGGAAGAGGAGAGAATCTAACCAGATGACTTTTATAAAAATCCTTTCACTTTTTCCCTCCCTGTTGAAAACTCCGTAGGAGCGAGTGTGGCTGGAACACAACTGTGTCCAGCCATTTTCCCTTCCCCACGTTTCCAGATGTGTGACCAGAAGAGGGACTCTGCCCAATTCCAGTCTTGGGTCCCCTTAGAGTTTACCTCACTTGTTTTTCAGTTCTCGTTTGTGTTCCCTTCTTCCAAATTCCAGCATCGACCTATGTGTAGGACCAGTTATTTTTTTTTACACCACAGGCTCCTTAGGTGCAGGTGATGGCCTTGGTCATTCTAGCATAGTCGGGAGTGAGGGTTTGCTTCTTGGCCAGTGGCTTCCGTGATGAACATTCAAACCCCAAAGCAAATGTTCCCGTCTCATCTCATCTTGCCCACAGGAGAAGGGGAAAGAGAGGAAGCTGTGGGTCTGGTTGCATGGAGAGAGGTGACCTTGGCTACCTTTTGAGAATCTATTATTAACTGAAGGGGTCTTCCAGGCTTTTGAGCTCTCCTTGTGATGGAGGAGAAACTCTCCTGAGTTCACAGCCTCACATTCAACCTTCAATGGTGACCCATCACCCACTAGAATTGGTCAAAAGAGGGGTGCTTGGGTTCCTCAGTCAGTTAAGCATCTGACTTCGGCTCAGGGCATGATTTCGCGGTCCATGAGTTCAAGCCCCGCATTGGGCTCTGTGCTGACAGCTCAGAGCCTGGAGCCTGCTTCCAATCCTGTGTCTCCCTCTCTGCCCCTCACTCACTCATGCGCTCTCTCTCTGTCTCTCAAAAATGAATAAAAGTTTAAAAATTTTTTTTAAATAAATAAAATTTGTCAAAGGACCGCAATGCCAGAGATCTGCTTTAAATGGCATTCTAGACTGAGTTTCTCTCCACGTTTGGAGCTGTTCGCATTAATCCCAGAGCTGTTGGTGTCAGGGCCAGGGGGGCTGGGAAAGTGCCGGCGCTTATAGAGAGAGCCTAGAGCCTTACAGCGATCGCCATCAGGGTGCGTGTCCCTGGCTTCCTCGCCCCAGCCTCCCAGTACCCAAGGCTCCTTCCACAAAAGCATGTCCAGGAAGATGGACAGGTGCTCTCCTTGTCGCGCCCCACACCCGAGCGGGGCCGGCCCTTGGACGCGGAGTGGTTTTATGTGCTGGCCTTGGTGAGAAGCCCTCCGGCCAGCTCGTCTGAGGTCCAGGTCCTCCGTGTCTGCTTTCCCTGCCCTGCATAATTGAAGCATTAGAGCTAACTCCATCTGTCAGCCTCCTCTCTCCGGAGACTGGGAAATGGCCAGAGCTTTTCACAAGAGTGGAGAGAAGAAATGTTACGTAACTCCTAGTGGAGGCCCAGAACCGTCCAGACATGCCGGGCGGAGGCTGACCCGACCACTCCTCTTGCACTTGGCGCGTCTGCGGGCGGCATGAACCCGGCCGTGAGCCCCAGCGGCGAGCCCCTGTGCATGGAGGGGAAGCCCGGCTGGGGGTTCATACAGGAACTGGGGCGTCCAGACATCAGCTCTGTGCCAAGCTCGATTCCCCTCATTTCCTCACAACAGCTCTGGGGGTAGGTGAGGCCGCCCAGTGAGGCCACCTTTACTCAAAGCCCAGCAGTGTCACAGCCCCCAATTCCAGCCCCCTGGGGGCACTTTTGGCCCTTCTAGGAACAAGTTCTCACTTCTCCACAAGAATCCGTGACAGGAGCAGACAGACGCGTGGCCTTCCCAGGAACCCCTGTCTCACCAAGACAGACGACTTCCCCTCCCAACTCCTTGCCACGGTTCTCCCCTCAGAAGCTAGCTGCAGTCTCTCTCCTCCCTCCCTCCTGCAGAAGAGTCACAGCAGACACTGAGGCAGGGGGACCAGACTGGAGGGGCAGAGGTCAGCATCCTCAGGGAACCCAGGAAGGTCCCAGGAGGCAGAGACGGACGCCTGGGTCCCAAGCACACGTGCAACGAACAGTGTGAGCTGTTGTAAAATGTGTTCAGTGCAGAAAGTTGACAATGACAAGGCACTGCCACCGTGTAAAGAATGTATGTAAACTAAAATTTTATGTAATGAAAGTTTTTACTTTTGCAATTAAAAGTGTTTGTTGGTTGATAAGAAATTTCCTGTACTCGGTGTCATTCTTAAATTTCCAGTTCTCTCTTCTGCCATAACTGAGGAGACCAACTATCCACGTCCTACTGGTGAGGCAGGCCCGAGGGGCCCCCCGGGGCCTCCTGGTCACTTGTCCTCCCCCCTTCCCGCCCCCCGGCCTTGGTCGTCTCTGACATTCTCCCCCAGGATTCAAACGAGACCCTTTTTCTGTCTCCCGAGCTGGCTGTACACGGTCCCGATGTCATCCCAGTGTTGCCTCACCTGTGGATGTCCTCAGTTCTCCCAGGGGCACAGCTGGGCCCCTGATCAGGGCCACTCTCAGCACTCCGTTAATTCAGTGCAGGTGTGAGTTAAGTCATTTTGGGTTTTTTTCATAATGTCTTTTTTTATCTACTGTTTCATATAGATGCATACATAGAACTGTTTCCTGTATGCTGCGTTGTGTCCTGTCTCTCCTCGGTCTCTCGCTACAGACTTGTCCCTGCCCCCCACATGCGCCCCCCCCCTTCCCTGGTCAGGTCAGTGTAATAGACACACAACCGTGTGTCTTTCCGTGGCCGCCTCCGTGCTCTCTAATCATAATCCTGAATCAAGATTCTTGTCCTTTATCAAAAATGTGATCACATTACAGGCATTTGTCTGTCACTTTTCTTGCTCAGTACCTCACAGAGTTCTCTTCATGTCACCTGGTGCAGCTCTAATCCTTTCTGTTTAATGGTTGACCCTCCGTGGTGTGGATGCCACCACTGATTCTATTGTTCTCTTACTGGTAGCAAGTCATCCTGTTTAATGATTATTTGGATTAGAAGTCCAGAGGTTTAGAGTTCAGTTTAGAAATACTCATTGTGAGGTGCCTGGGTGGCTTGGTAGGTTGAGCGTCTCTTGATTTTGGCTCAGGTCGTGATCCCAGGGTCCTGGGATCGAGCCCCTGCATGAGGCACCGTGCTGAGCATGGAGCCGGCTTGGGAGTCTCTCCCCCACTCACACATGTGTTCTCTCTCTCTCTCCCTCTCAAAGTATTTTTCAAAATAAAAATACTTGTTTTAAAGTATATTCATCCTTCTTTGTTCCAGCTAATATATATTCTTCAAAAATTCAAATGTCAACCCGTTCCACAGGACTATTCATTTACCTACTTGAAAGCTGGACTTCAACAAGAAAAAAGGGGCAAGGGCTTGACTCCATGTGAAAAGATGACACAGCAGGCTTCAGTCCCTTTCTTCCTCTGCAGCACTGGACGCTCGTGGAGAGCATCTTCCTCCCTAGGCTTCTGTGAGACTCACTACTGCCTTCCGGAACCTCCTCTCTTCCACTTCTGTCTCCTTTGTGGAGTTGTCTTCTCCCTGCCTCTGAAACGTCGGTCTCTCTTCCCGGCCCTCCCCGCTCTCCCTGCAAGGTCTCAGCTCTGTGCTTTCCCTTCCACCCAGGGCCGAGTCACCTCCACCCTACGTGCCCGGCTCGCCTCAGCCCTGGTTTTGTAAGCCCAAGTGTCGCAAGCTCATTCCGCCAGTTCTCTCCCAAAGTGCCTCTAGTTCACTCTGTCCAGGACGACGGTGGCAGCCTCACAGGGCTCCTGTCTTTTCTCTCGGCCTCTGCTTCTGATCAGGACCAAGCTCTAGAGAGTTCTGCCCCCTTGTTGCATGCGCAGCCCCATGGCGGCGGTCTTGGGTTAGAGCCTTGCCACTCCACGCCTAGATTCTGCCAGCAGTTGTGTTTCCCGGGCACACGCCACCATCTCGGTTCGCCCCCCACAGAGCTGCCACCTTGCTGCGGCACCTGCCCTGGTACTCCCTTGCTCAGCACTCCTCAGCGACACTCGGTTACCCACAGGGCACGGCCTGCCAACCCCTCCAGCTCGTTCCACTCCTGACCTTCGCTTCCCACCCTCAACCACCGTGGCTCACCTCCACTGAACCATCTGAAACTCCTGGAAACATCCAGGCTGGTTTTTCTTCCTCTTTCTTTTTTTAGAGCACTTTTAGGTTCACAACAAAATTGAGCAGAAAGAGTTCCCATACAGCCTCTGACCACCGCCCACCCCGCCAGCACAACCTCCCCCACTCCTGACGAGAGGGGTACATTTGTACATGGACACATCATTATCCCCCAAAGTCTATAGTTTACACTAGGCTCTCTCGGTGTTATGTACTCTGTGGGTTTGGACAAATGTGTAATGACGTGTCTCCACCACTGTAGTATCATAACGGAATAGTCTCACCACCCTAAAAACCCTCTAGGCTCTGCCTCTTCATCCCTCCCTCCCCGCTAACGAATCTCTGGCATCCAGTGATCTTTTTGCTGTTTCCACAGTGTTGTCTTTTCCAGAATGTCGGATAGCTGGAATCGAATAGTATGTAGCCTTTTTCTTTTCTTTTTTTTTTTTAATGCTTATTTTTGAGAGAAAGAGTGTGAGTGGGGGGCAGGGGTAGAAGGAGAGGGAGACACAGAATCTGAAGCAGGCTCCAGGCTCTGAGCTGTCAGCACAGAGCCCGATGTGGGGCTCGAACTCACGAACCACGAGATCATAAACTGAAGTTGGACACTTAACCAACTAAGCCACCCAGGCACCCCCTTCTTTTTTTTTAATATTTATTTTTGAGAGAGACACAGTGTGAGTTGGGGAGAAGCAGAGAGCGGGGGAGACACAGAATCCAAAGCAGGCTCCAGGCTCTGGGCTGTCAGCAGAGCTGACACGGGGCTCGAATCCACAAACTGGGGGTTCATGACCTGAGCTGAAGTCAGTCGTTTAACCAACTGAGCCACCCAGGCGCCCCTGCATAAACAGAGTTTTAAGTTCTGCTGGATAAATACCCAAAGAAGCATGATTGATGGATTATGTGGCAAGAATCATGTTTAGTTTTGTCAAAAACTGCCAAACATTTCCAAAATGGCTGCACCACGTTTGCCTTCCCACCAGTAACGAATGACAGTTCTTGTCACAACACACCCTCACCAGCTTTTGGTGGAGTCCATGTCCTGGACTTTGGCCATTCCAATAGTTGGGTCGTGAAATCTCGTTGTTTACTCTGCAGTTCCCTGAGACGTGTTTACTTGCCACCCGTGTACCTTCTTCACGGGGATGTCCGCTCAGGTCTTTCGCCCATTTTATAATCAGGTGGTTCATTTCCTCGTTGAGCTGTCGGAGTTCTTGTTTATTTTGGATACCAGTCCTTTATCAGTTGTATATTTTAGAAATATTGGGGTGGTTGGGTGGCTTAGTTGGTTAAGTGTCCGACTTCAACTCAGGTCATGACCTCACAGCTTGTGGGTTCAAGCCCCGCATCAGGCTCTCTGCGGACAGCTCAGAGCCTGGAGCCTGCTTCCGATTCTGTGTCTCCCTCTCTCTCTGTCCCTCCCCTGCTTGTTCTCTGTTGCTCTCTGTTTCAAAAATAATAAAACATTTTTTAAAAAGTGAAAAAAAATTTTCTCCCACTCAGTGGTTTGTCTTCTCATTCTCTTGACATTGTCTTTCATTCTACAGAAGTTTTATGTTTTAATAAAATCCAGCTTCTCAGTTGTGTCTTTCATGGATCATGCCTCTGGCTTTGTACCCAGAGTCCTCACTGTAACCTACGTCATCTAGATTTTCTCGTCTGCTATCTTCTAGGAGTTGTACAGTTTTGCATTTTGAGAAAGAGTGTAGGTCTGTGTCTAGATCCATCCTTCCTTCCTTCCTTCCTTCCTTCCTTCCTTCCTTCCTTCCTTCCTTCCTTCCTTCCTTCCTTCCTTCCTTCCTCTTTCTTTGTATGTGGATGTCCAGTTATTTTAATAGCACCATTGGTTGGAAAACATTACCTTCGCTTTATTGTATTGTCTTTGCTCCTTTGTCAGTGACCCATTGCTTGTATTTATATGGGTCTATTTCTGGGCTTTCTGTTGTGTTGTATTGATTTTTTGTCTTATCCTTTTTTTTTTTCATTTTTTAAAGCTTATCTGTTATTTTGAGAGAGAAGGAGACAACTCTGGAGGAGCACTGAGAAAGGGAGAGAAAGAATCCCATGCAGGCTCCTCACGGTCAGCACAGAGCCCGTGTGGGGCTCGAATTCACAAACCATGAGATCATGACCTGAGTCAAAAACAGGAGTTGGACACGTAACTGACTGAGCCACCCAGGCGCCCCACTTTTGTCTTACTCTTTTGCCAAGACCATATTGTTTTGATCACTGCAGCTTTATAGTAAGACTTGAAGTCGGATCATGTCAGTTCTCTTTGTTCTTCTCCTTCGATACTGTGTGGGCCATTCTGGGTCCTTTGCCTCTCCATGTAAACTTTAGAGAATCTGGGGCACCTGGCTGGTTCAGTCGATGGAATACACAACTCTTGGTCTCAGGGTTGTGGGTTCAAGCCCCATGTTGGGTGTTGAGGTTACTTTAAAAAATACTTAAAAAGAAAAAAAAAACCTTTAGAATCAGTTTGTCAATATCCACAAAACAACATGCTGAAATTTTGATTGGGATTGTGTGGAATCTGTAGATGGAGTTGCACCCAGGTTGCTGTTAATTTGAAGTTATAATTCCTATCCCGTGAACTTCAATATGTCCTTTCTTTTGCTCAGTCTGATTTCCAGTCTCTTAGTGCACATTCCTTTCACATGACACATGTCCTTTAGGTTTTCCTAATAAATCAAACTGACAAGCCTCCAGACACCGTGTTGAAGACCGATATTTCACCAGTCTTATTTATTCCAGAATAATAACTTTATTATTTTTGTAAAAATGACACATTCTTCTTATAAAGAATTGAAGAGAATTTGGGTGATCTTATGAAAATCTCCACCCAGAGATAATTAATGAGATGAACAGTATTCTAGGCATTCCTAGGATACTTCTAGCTAGGTGAGATAGAAATGCTTTTACGAAAATGGAGTTAGTCATGCTATTTAAAAAAATAAAAGAGGGGCACCTGAGTAGCTCATTCAGTTAAGTGTCCGACTTCAGCTCAGGTCATGATATCACAATTGTGAGTTCAAGCCCTACGTCAGGCTCTGTGCTGACAGCTCAGAGCCTGGAGCCTGGATTCTGTGTCTCCCACTCTGCTCCTCCTCTGCTCGCTCACTCTCTTGCAAAAGTAAATAAACATTTTTTACAAATTAAATAAATAATTAAATAAAGCAATTTTATGTGAATCTAATGGAAGAAAAACCAAAGTAGGCATTTCTTCCCTGCAAAATACATATATAATGTAAAATATTTTAATATATATAAGTAGTCCCTAAAAGAACTTTCTGAGGTTCAGATCATGAGAAACATTAACATTAAGAAATTGGAATTATGGGATGGCTGGGTGGCTCAGTCAGTTAAGCATCCAACTCTCAATATCGGCTCAGGTCATGATCTCACGGGTTCATGAGTTTGAGCCCCGTGCTGTTAGCACGGTGCCTGCTTGGGATTCTCTCTCCCTATCTTTCTGCCCCTCCCCTGCTCTCTCTCTCTCTTTCAAAATAAATAAATAAACATTAAAAAAAAAAGAAACTAGAATTTTTCTGGGGCACCTGTCTGGCTCACTTGGTCGATCATGCAACTCTTGATCTCAGGGTTGTGAGTTCGAGCCCACATTGGGTGTAGAGGTCACTAAACAAACAAACTAGAATTATTTTCTTTAAGTGACATTGTGCCACTTTTTTAAAGTTTTATTTATTTGGGAGAGAAAGAGACAGTGCAAGTGGGGAAGGAGCAGGGAGAGAGGGAGAGAGAATCCCAAGCAGGCTTCATGCTGCCAGCACAGGGCCCGACGTGGGGCTCGAACTCATGAAACTGTGATCAATCATGACCTGAGCCGAAACCAAGAGTTGGTTGACTGAGCCACCAGCCGCCCCTAAACTAGAATTATTCTTAATAAGCTTTTCTTTTTAGCTGCCACGGTTCAAGGCTCTGAAGATGAGCAAACTGATTGCTTTTTCTCTCGTCTTATCTCTTAGCTTCTCAATTTGTGTTAATCATACCTATAGTGACATTATCAAAATCTGTGCGTCGCCTTCTGCTCTGAAACCTTAATTCTCAAAGTTATTTTGACCTCCTCTTACATTCAGGTTGATTTGTGGCCCACCACCAGGACTTCTACTGTCCCCTTTTCACTCCTGAATTGTTTTCAAACCCTTCATTGGCCATATCTCATCATAAAGTTCCTCAAGGATGGCTCATGAATGTTGTACCTTCTGTGTTTGAGAATGTTTCCACGACTTTTCCACTTGAATGCGACTTGGCTGAGTAAAACATTCTTGCATCACACTCTCTTTTGCTCAGAACTTGGGAGACATTTCGCTGTTGTCACACAGCAGCATTGTCCGCTGCTAGGGACCAGACAGACCAGCCTAAGAGCCCCCTTTTAATCTGTGTGCCTGAAGGATTCTGTCTTGTTCTTGTGAGTGCTCTCTGGAGCAAAGTGTGCTCTTTTGAGCTGCAATTCCATGCTGCTTTGGGGGGATGGTGCCTTGTATTTTTTCCCCGTCAGTCTTATTGAACGCTGATTGGCACACATCGCTGCAGAGATGTAAGGTGTTCAGCACGACGGTTTGATCTGCAGGTAGGGTGAGCCCCTTGTCCCAGTAGGTTAATTTCACATCCATCATCTCATGTGGACACCATAAAAAAGAAAAGAAAAAAAAAGCAATTTCTCTTTGTG
The DNA here is from genome assembly GCA_004023785.1 of Mungos mungo. Taxonomy (NCBI): domain Eukaryota; kingdom Metazoa; phylum Chordata; class Mammalia; order Carnivora; family Herpestidae; genus Mungos; species Mungos mungo. The sequence continues at coordinate 60,029 of PISW01007431.1, read as the reverse complement.
ATGAGAGCTCTTCGGATCCAGTCTCTTAGCAACTTGTATGTTCTTTATGAATACTTTTTCTTTTCCATTTGTTGGGTTTTTGTTTCAGACTCTGTGTTTATTCCTTTGTTTCATTGGCTTGACTTTTTTTTGAGAGAGAGAGCAATCGGGTACGGGGCAGAGAAGGAGACACAGCATCCTAGGCAGGCTCCGCAAGGTCAGCACAGAGCCCAACACAGGACTTGAACTCACAAACCGTGAGATCATGACCTGAGCCAAAATCAAGAGGCAGACACTTAACTGTGCCCCTCATTGTCTTGATCTTTTGTAACTGTAGTGTTCTCTCTGTTAAATACTTGTCTTTTTTCTCATTTCCCATAATTCTCTCAAGCCTTCCCTCTAGATCAATTTATTTTTTTTTCCCAGCCATATCCAGTTTCTTGTTATTTCGGAGGGACTAGTTCTGTCAAAGTGCACTCATTTGTTCCCTTATGTCATCCTGTCATTTGATCTTTGCTTACTTTCTTGAAAGCCTGGTGTTAATTTTTTCTGTAGTTCAGAATGCTATTGGGGCTTTCTTTCCCCCCCCCTATTCTTTGGATGACATTTTCTTTCTTTTTTTATTTTAATTTTTTAAGTGTTTATTTACTTTTAAGAGAGAGAGTGTGCTCGTGAGCAGGGAAGGGGCAGAGAGAGATCGGGAGACACAGAATCCGAAGCAGGCTCCAGGCCCTGAGCTGTCAACACAGAGCCCAACGCAGGCCTCGAACCCACCAGCCATGAGATCATGGCCTGAGCTGAAGTCAGATGCTTAACCAACTGAGCCAGCCAGGTGCCCCCGGATGACATTTTCTTCTAGAGGTGGTTTTCACCAGTTAAATACACATGTTCCTCTTCCTCCCTTCTTTCCTTCCTTCTCTCCCTCCATCCCTTCTTTCTTCTCTTCTCTTCTCTTCTCTTCTCTTCTCTTCTCTTCTCTTGTCTTTTCTTTTCTTTCCTTTCTTGCATATAGTTGTGTAGCTACCACGCCATTGTTTCTCAATGTCTTGTGCATAATGAGACAGCTCTGGCCAGGTCTTCTGTTTGCTTCTGTACTGTCTGGGTATATTCTCAATTCCAACAGCATCTGTGCCCACTGCTAAAATTTAGCAAATGTCAACATTTTATTGTATTAACAAATCGATTTACACAGCCTATTTACTACTTGCTGCAAACACCCCATTTTTGCTCTTTCGTAACTGAGGACACTCCTCACCAGCTAGAGACACTGCCTGCTGCCCTTCCTGACCGCAAGCCTTCTTCACTCTGTCCGAATAGGAACTCATATTTTCTTAACTACCTACCATATTCCATTTTCTTGGTTAAAAAAAAAAATCTTATTTCCCACTGCTCCCTGTAAGAAATTACTGAAAACTAAATTAACAAAAATCTAGCAAATACAAGGACATACAGCATCATCTAAAAACCGATAGATTAATAGCCCTTCCTTTCCAAACACCCAGCCACATACGCTGGGCTTCCTTGCCCCTCGGGAAGCTGTCACTTGGAGTGGAAGGGCTGGGAGCTCAGGAGCCAGAGGCCTCAGAAGGACCCCCAGTTTCGGTGTGCTACTGCAGTGTCCAGAGAGTTCCAATGACTTCTCTGGTTTTGGTTTCCTCGTCGCTCAGTGTGGCTAATCTTGTACTCAGGGGTCGGTATAAAGGTACCTGAGCCCGTGTGAGTGAAGTAGGTGGCCAGCTCTGCCCCAGCACAGAGCAGGTACATAATGCATGTTCTCCCCTCCTCTGCGGGCAGGCCTCCGCCAGCCTCAAGAGCCATGTTCAAGGGTACCTGGGCGGCTCAGTCAGCTGAGCGTCCAACCCTTGATTTGGGCCCAGATCATGATCTCACGGTTCGTGTGTTCCAGCCCTGCGTCGGGGTCTGTGCTAGCAGCTCAGAGCCTGGAACCTGCTTCAGATTCTGTCTCCCTCTCTCTCTGCCCCTCCCCCACTGGTGCTCTGTCTCCCAAAAAGAAACATTACAAAAGAAGAAACCCGTCTCTGCTCCCTGCCCACCTCCACTGTTGTCTCCTTGCCCACTCCCAGCCCCGTTTCATCCCCAGCCCTCTAAACTTCACCTAAAGGATATCACCTCTCAGCCTCACGTCAAACCCAACCTGCCTACCTTTGCGGACTCCTAGCATTTAATGTTTTCCTTCATCCTGTCTGGCCTGGGTTTGTGGGACAAAGCTCGTTCTTTTCAGCTGAACCTATCCCCAATCTGTGCTAGAGGACGGGCCATTCAATGTTTTATCAGAGGCCCTCTGCTTCCCCTGCCCTCTGCCCCCAGGTTCCCTAAGGCAACTCACATGGACGGAGGCGGCCGCGTCCTCCTTCCACCACACAGATCCCTTCCTGGCTGAGGACAAACGCCACAGATGTGCAGCTCAACTGCTTACCCAGAAGGCCTCAAGAAGAGCTGTCTTGGCCCAGAAGATGCCTCTTGGCCCCAGGCACCCTCACCCCTGCCTGGCCCCTCGGTGCTAAGGAGCTCAAATCTGGAGCTGGGCAAAGCACTGAGGGCTGCACGTGTCCAGCTTTTGTCCAGATGTCCAGGTTTGGGCCCTACAGGTTACAGAAAGGAATATGGTCCCAGCCCCTTAAGAGTTTATAATCTTGGGACACCCAGCTGGCTCAGTTGATAGAGCATGCAACACCCAGCTGGCTCAGGGTTGTAAGTTCAAGCCCCACACTGGGTATATCGATTACTTAAAAACAAATCTTTTTTATTTATTTATTTTTTGGGGAAAGAGAGAGTGTGTGAACAGGAAAGGGGCAAAGAGGGGGAGGGAAAGAATCCCAAGCAGGCTCCGCACTGTTAGCATGGAGCCCAATGTGGGGCTCGAACCTATGAACCATGAGATCATGACCTGAGCTGAAATCAAGAGTCGGCCGCTTAACCGACCAAACCACCAGGCACCCCTAAAAATAAATCTTAAAGAAAAAGTTTACAATCCTGTTCACAAGACACAGGGAACCAGTGGAAGGTACATTTTAAAAACTAAACATTGTGGGAGGGGGCACCTGGGTGGCTTGGTTGGTTAAGCGGCTGACTTCAGCTCAGGTCATGATCTCACGTTCTACGAGTTTGAGCCCCACGTCGGGCTTTGTGCTGACAGCTCAGAGCCGGGGGCCTGTCTTCTGATTCTGTGTCTCCCTCTCTCTCTGCCCCTCCCTGCTCATGCTCTCTCTCTCTCTCTCTCAAAAATTATACTTAAAAAAACATTTAAAAACCCCTAAACATTGGGAAGTAAGACATTCTCTGAGAATTGAACTACAAATCAATACAAAATGAGTCAGAACAGATAGGCAAAATCACCCGAAGAAATGGTTCCCAGGCTTGACTGACACCAAAGTGGAGACAGACCTCACACAGAGAAAGGCTAATATAGACTGTGTCCATGGGAAAGGAGCGAGTTGCCACCAGTGGAAGCCAGAGAAAGGACAGTCTTGTCACTGATGGTCCTGCACCCTCATAGACGCTCTCCTCTGGTACCCGTGGCCGGGGTCCCCCAGCGTCCAGCCCGCCATGCCGGGGTCAGGCACACACACCACCACAGACTGACCTCCTGCCGGCCACAGACACCGTCCCTCCCACTTGCCCCACCATAGCCCCCACCATAGCCCCCACCATTCTGACCACATGCCCCTCCCCACAGGCTCCCCAACCCCAGCTCCAAAACCAAGCCTGGGCCCACACTCCTAAAGACGTTACCTGAAACTGGGTTTCCTACTTGGTGGGTGTCGAGCCCAAAGACACAACCAAACCAATGAGTACGGAAAGGAGGGGTTTTACTTGCAACGAGTCAGGACAACGCAGGGGATCTTTCCCAAAGCAGGGTCTCTTCAAATAACAACGCTGGGGGAGTTTCAAGCTAAGGGTGCATGCATATTCATGAAGGGGCTTGCACAAAGGGAAATTCAGGATAGGATTGGTGCAAACGTCATCCTAAATCGACAGGTGTCAGTTGATTTAAATCATGAGGCCAGCAAGGGTTTGCACCATCATTTTTCAGGTTTCATTTTTCAGGGTCTGGTATCTGAATGCTCAAAGGGGTTCAAATCCTGCAAAAAAATTTAAAAACTTCAAGAAAGTACGTCAAGTCCATCTTTACTTTTGAAATTGCACCAGGAGTTTTGCCACTGACTTCTTGTCTCTAGCATGGTTAGGCCATCTGACGGCCTTGCAGTGGCTATTCTAATGTTCTTTTGTTCCCTTAAAATTCTTAACTCCCAAGGTCTGGTCTTCTACAATTTCTAAATGTCCCAGGAAGTTCTGCAAGAAATGTGCTTGGGCCAATAGAGCCAGTGAGGCACCCATCACAAATTGGCGGGGGGCCAGGGGCACCTGGGTGACGCCCAGAGTTAAGTTTCCGACTTTGGCTCAGGTCATGATCTCAAGGTTCAGGGGTTCAAGCTCTGCATCGGGATCTCTGCTATCAGCTCAGAGCTGGCTTCAGATCCTCTCCCTCCCTCTCTGCCACTCCTTTGCTCCCGCTCTCTCTCTCAAAAATAAATAAACATTAAAAAAAATGGCTGATGAGGCACCTGGGTGCTCATTGAGCGTCTGACTTCAGCTCAGGTCATGATCTCATAGTTTGTGAGTTCGAGCCCCGAGTCAGGCTCTATGCTGACAGCTCGGAGCCTGGAGCCTGCTTGGGATTCTGTTCCTCCCTTTCTCTCTGCCGCTCCCCTGCTCAAACTCTGTCTGTCTCTCTTTCTCAAAAATAAATAAACATTTTTAAAAAATGTTTTTTAATGGCTGGGGACCTAAAACGACTTCTCACACGATGTCTTGCCTTTCTTTTTCCGGGGACCCCTAACCCTATCTGCCTACAAAGTCCCCCCTTGAGATGTATCACTCCTCATTCTTGGGGAGGTAGAAGGCCAAAGGTCATTTTTCTGTAGCTGCTTCCTGCTGAGCATGGGGGAGTGGTCTCCCCAGCTGGAAGAGTGGAACTCTCCTTAAAGCTAGACAAGTCTTGTTACCCTTCCCCCACCCCCTCCCGGTGTTCCGTAAAGGTGGGCACTGCTAAGAGAACAAGCTGAATTTGTGACCAAGGATACCAGGGGTCTGAAGATGCACGGGCCAAACAATGAGAGTAGAGCAGTGTTAACAGAGGCCCCATCAAAGGTCCTAACCATGAAAACCATCCTCCCACTGTTAAAGATGGAGTCCCTGGGCCAGTTGTTTTTTCCCTACTATTTCTATAGTTCTTTTTATGACCTCCAGGCTTTCTTCAACTTGGTTAGAGGTATTAATGTAGAAACGACATTCTTCTCCCGGAGAGCACAGGGAGCCCTGCTTTGGCTGTAGGACACTCAGGGACCCTCCTGTCTTGTGCTATGTCCTCAGCCAGACCATTGAGGGCAGTTTCCTCATATATATATATATATTTTTTTTAAGTAGGCTCCACATTCGGTGTGGATCCCAATGCAGGGCTTGAGCTCATGACCCAGAGATCAAGGTTGATACCAAGAGTCAGACACTTAACTGACAAATCCACCTAGGCACTCCGAGAATGGGTGTGTGTGTGTGTGTGTGTGTGTGTGTGTGTGTGTGTATTTATAATCTTAAGATTACATTTTTTAAAAAATGTTTTAAATTTACATCCAAGTTAGCATATAGTGCAATAGTGATTTCAGGAGAAGGTTCCTTAAGCTCCTTACCCATGTAGACCATCCCCCCTCCCACAACCCCTCCAGTAACCCTCTGTTTGTTCTCTATATTTAAGAGTCTCTTACACTTTGTTCCCCTCCCTGTTTTTATATTATTTTTGTTTCCCTTCCCTAATGCTCATCTGTTTTGTATCTTAAAGTCCTCCTATGAGTGAAGTCACATGATATTTCTCTTTCCCTGACTAATTTCGCTTAGCATAATACCCTGTAGTTCCATCCACATAGTTCCAAATGGCAAGATTTCATTCCTTTTGATCACCGAGTAATACTCCATCATATATATATACCACATCTTCTTTATCCATTCATCCATCGATGGACATTTGGGCTCTCTCCATACTTTGGCTATTGTCGATAGCGCTGCTATAAACCTTGGGGTGCATGAGCCCCTTTGAAACGGCACACCTGTATCCCTTGGATAAATACCTCATAGTGCAATTGCTGGGTCATAGGGTAGTTCTATTTTTAATTTTCTGAGGAAGCTACACACTGTTTTCTGAGGGGGGGGTGCTGTACCAGTTTGCTTTCTCAAGGAATAGATATATTTTTTATTGAGTTTTCTAGTTCTGGGATCTCAGTGAACCAGGAAAGGCCCCAGTAGATAGTATGACCAAGACCATTCCCATTTATTACAGGGTCGCTCATGCTTAAGATGCCAAAATCCAAGTCCCTCTTAGCCAGGGACCTGTTTAAGGCAGTGGCTAGGAATGAGCCCAATTTAGGGCTCTGGGTCCTAGGGAGGCCATATTATAAACCTCCAGTAGATGGGGCACCGGGGTGGCTCAGTTGGTTAAGCATCTGGCTCTTGGTTTCTGTTCAGGTCCTGCTCTCACAGTTCAGTCTGAGCCCGCATCAGGCTCTGTGGGGGCGGTTTAGATGGATGAAGAGAGGAAATAGGGTGGATCTGGCAAAGACTCGGGATCTGGAGGGAACAGAGCTGCAAATGGGGCTGAGGCCTGGGGATGTGTGCTGGATCTTTGGGGCAAAGGGAAGTCTATGGGGTCTTCAGAGGTCCCTCCAAAAGAACATGGTCTTACCCTTTGAGTTAGATAGATGGATAGGCTTAAACCCACCTTTCTTCTGCCATCCCTCATTCTGCTGGAGGGCCATAAAGCATTGTACATAAGGGATTGCCTCCCATTTCTCTTCCTCCTTACAACATAGGTCTACCTGGAGTATGGTATGATAATCTAACAGGCCATTTTCTGGCTATGTCTCCTGGTCTCGTAGTTGGTGCTGAGGCCAGGCAGTGTTATGAAAGAACACATGTTTTCTCTGTCATTGGGGTACACACAAAAAGCTAAGGGCGCATGCATATTCACGAAGGGGAACTCAGCATAGAATTGGTCCCACGTCATCCTAAATTGAGAGGTCCTAGTTGATTGAAGACACGAGGGACAGAAAGGTCAGCATCATCAAAGATGGCCACTTACGCCCCATTAGTGTCCCCGAGAGGCCTGGGACAGCTGTGGTCCATCAGGAATTTGCACTGGGAAACCAGCAGACCGGGGGAGGAATGGGCCAGGCGCCGGCCCTGCTGAGACCAAGGGCTCCCGGCCGCAAGCTTCGGGAATTGGCTGACCTTGGTTTTGGGTGGGGGGGGCATGGAGAGGGAGCCTCTGTGGGGCTGCACAAAGCTAACATGCGGTGTCAGCTAGGCAGCTAGGCTTTCCTCTTTGGGACAGCACGTTGTGGTCCCCGCCTTGGGGTGACACCCTCTCCTCAGAGCCTCCCAGCCCCCATTCCCAGAGCCATAAGCCCCAGACCAGGAGATCGGTAGATCGCATCCAGCCCTGCCAGGGCACCTGGGAACCTCCTGCCTCTTTCCACCCATTCAAAACAGTTACTGTTCACCAAGTGCTGAGGGTTTGGTCTTCATTTTATTTATTTATGTATTTATTTATTGTTTGTTTGTTTTTTGAGAGGGAGAGAGAGAGGGTAAAAGTGAGTGAGAGGCAGAAAGAGAGAGAGAATCAGGGTCACCTGAAGCGGGGCTCAAGTTCATGAACGGTGAGATCATAACCTGAGCCAAAATCAGATGCTTAACTGAGCCACCCAGGCGCCCTGGCCTTCATTTTACTGAATCACCCTGGAGATACTCTAAGGGCTGTGTAACCTCATCTCACATTCACAAGAAGTGAGGTTTGAGGAGTAAATGACTCGCCCAGCTAGTGAATGACAAGATTAGAGCCTGGGTGGGTCCAACCTGCTTCTGCCTCTGAACCCTCTTGATTTGTTCTTTCTCTCTTCCTCAGGTGCTCAGTCTGCCTCCCTGTCCTTCTGTGTGTCTGTCCTCCCCCATCTCTCTCTCTTTCTCTCTCTCTCTCTCTCTCTCTCTCTCTCTCTCTCGTCTCCATTGATGTGACTCCCTCCTTTGCTCTCTCCATTCTGATCACTGGGAGGTAGGCACTATATTTAACATATCAGTCCTATCTGTAGAGGCAAGTTTTGAGCCTGCCATTCTTCTTCTTTTTTAATTTTTTAATATTTATTTATTTTTGAGAGAGAGAGAGAGAGAGAGAAAGCGTGCATGCGTGAGCAAGTGGGGGAGGAACAGAGGGAGAGGGAGATGCAGAATCCGAAGCAGGCTCCAGGCTCTGAGCTGTCAGCACAGAGCCCAAGGTGGGACCGGAACCCACGAGCTGTGAGATCATGACCTGAGCCGAAGTCGAATGCCCAACCAACTGAGCCACCCAGGTGCCCCCCGCCATTCTTATTTTTAAGTGAATTCAATCATTCAAATGTCTGTTTTTATTTATTTTTTTAATGTTTATTTTGAGAGAGAGAGAGAATGTGTGAGCAGAGGAGGAGCAGAGAGAGAAGGAGAGAGAGAATTCCAAGCAGGCTCTGTGCTGTCATTGTGGAACCTGACATGGGGCTCGATCCCACAAACCACGAGATCAGGACCTGAGCCGAAACCGAAAGTCGGATACTCAACCAGCCGAGCCACCCAGGCACCTCCTGGGCCCTGTCTTGAAGATGGACCCCGGAAGCACAAAGATAACTCACCAGCTGAGGAAGGCGGGCTCCCCAGAGGGTCCTGGAGGTGTGGATACTGTGTGCTCCAGCAAATGAAGCCCTGGGAGCTCAGGCCGCCCACTCCCAGGAGCCAGGGGGCCCTCCCATGGCGGCTCCCTTCCCCAGGACACCCCATACACCCCACCGTCTTAGGGGGAAGCCTGAGGGGAAGGGTCCCGCTTCAGAAAGAAAGAACTGTCAGGGGCTTGAAGGGTTTCCACACACAGGAATCATTTTTGGTTTGTGGCAGAAAGGAGGCGTGAGGGCCCAGGATTTGGGGGAAGGGGAGGCAAAGGCAGGGAACTATTCCACAAAATGACAAAGTGCAAGACACTGTGGGTTGACAGGATGAGAGAGGCTCCCGGAGCCGCCCCCCGCCCCACCCAGCCCAGGCCAGCCCAGCCCCGTAATGACTTGACTTTGGATGAAGCCCATTCGTGACTCAGTTCACTTTCCAATAGCACTGGGCAGAGGGGCCTCAGTGGACCTGCCCGGGTGGCTCACGCCAAGCGGCAGATCCCTTGCTTAGGGCTGAAGAGAGTGAGGAGCAAGATGAGGGGGACCAGAAGAGGGGCAGCTCTTTGATTCAGGATGAGAAGGAGGAAAAGGAAGGGAGACTGCGTGTTGACAACTGCCTAAAACACGGGTCTGAAAACCCGGGAGGGCAGCTTCCAGGTGAGCGGTGGCCTGGGGTGCGGGGGAGGGGCATAAATCAGACGCATGTGCGGGAAGGAGGCCCGGCCTCTTCTCTACGACCCCCTAATTCAGGACCATCCGCTTCCAGCCCTGGGACATGGTTCCCTGTGCTCTCCGAGGCACGCATCTGTTTTCAAAGGATCTGTGTCTTTCTCACCGGCTGCCACCCCTGCTTTGGAGTCACTGGGATGAAAGGAAAGTTCTCCTATTGCTGTACCGTCCAGTGGCTGAGACCATGAAAGCCTCGCTTCCAGGGAAATTTCTGTCCAGCACCAGGGACCTTTTGTTTCCGTGCAGATAAAGAATGTGGCAACCAGCAACCCGAATCCTAATAAAGGAGCAAGGCAAGCTACGATGGTGAGAGTGGGAACTAAAAAATAACATCCAAAATCTAAGAAAAAGAAGCGCCTGGGTGGCCCAGTCGGTTAAGCATCAACTTCTGCTCAGGTCATGATCTCACAGTCCCTGAGTCTGAGCCCTGCGTCGGGCTCTGCGCTGACAGCTCAGAGCCTGGAACCTGCTTGGGATTCTGTCTCCCTCGCTCTGTCCCTTCCCCCCTCATGCTATGTCTCTCTCTCTGTTTCTCTCAAAAAAAAATAAACATTAAAAAAATTAAAACAAAAACAAAACAGCTATATCTTAAAAGGCGGAAGATTTATATGATCTGAAGAGAAACTAGAGTATTCAAAACAGTTATATTTTTAAAAAGACAAAACAAAAAACAAAATAGAAGAAAAAGCCTTGTGCCCAAATGTGAGTCACTCTAGGTGTCCGTGAGTCCCTCAGTGGTTAACAGTCTCACTGTGGCACCCGGCGACAGCACAGCCCTTCTACGGCATATTTTGCAGACACTGAAAGTGGTAGTCATAAAGATATGGAGCAAGTTGGAGAATTATTTACAACAAATTATCTGGGGGAAAACGTCAGGCGCCGACACCGCCGTGTGCCTGTGTTGCTTTAAGGAAATAGGAGGGAACCATACGAGGGCTGTGCTGCCCAGACTCTCAGGTGAAGGACCAGTGTGACGTCAAACTTCCAGTCCATCACAAACCAACGGTTTGGCGAAATACCATAAAAATAAATGCCAAGCACACGTCTATCAAAGGACCGACATTTTAAAAAACTCTCAAAATTCAGCAGTGAAAAAAACCCAAACCAACCCAACTAGAAATGGGCATTGGACACAAACAGACCCTTTACCAAAGGGCCTGGTAAGTAGACACATAAAATCATGTTCACTATCATTATCCACCAGGAAATGCACATGAGGGGGCACCTGGGTGGCTCAGTCCCACTCTTAGTTTCAGCTCAGGTCATGATCCCACAGTTTGTGAGTTCAAGCCCTACGTCGGGCTCTGTGCTGACAGCACAGAGCCCGCTTGGGATTCTCTCTCTTCCTCTCTCTGCCCCTACCTGACTTGTGCGCTCTCTCTCTCTTGTTCTCACTCTCAAAAGTAATAAATAAATTTTAAAAATTAAAAAAAAAGAAAAAGGATATAATGCCAGGCCCTCCCAGAGGCCTCACTAGCACCTACTGGAATGGCCGCAAATCACAAATCACATAACGAATCACCACAACTGGGTTGCTTAAAACAACAGATGTGTGTCCCTCACAGATCCGGAGCCCACAAGTCTGGGATCGGAGTGTTGGTCGGGCGGGCTCCCCCTGAAGGCTCCTTGCTTTTCCAGCCTCTTGGGGCTGCTAGCAATCCTTGTGTGCCCCGGCTTGTCCCTGCATCACTCAGCCTCTGTTGTCACATGGCCTTGTTGCGTCTGTGCCTTGGCATGGCCTGCTTGGAAGGACACCAGTCACTGGATTTGGGGCACACCCTAATCCTGTACGACTCCTCTTTAATTTGATTGTATCTGCAAAGACCTTATTTCCAAATAAGCTCACATTCATAGGTACCGGGGGTTAGGACTGGGACATATCCTTTGGGGGGCACATTCAACTCACAGTAGTGGCTAAAATAAAAAACAGAGTTAACCACAACTGCTGATGAGGATTGTGAGGAGCTGGGTTCCCCATACACTGCAGCTTGAGAACAGTGTGAAAGGGTTTTTTAAATTATTTATTTACTTAATGTTTTGTTTTAATTTTTGAGAGAAAGAGACTGGGGGAGGGGCAGAGAGAGGGGGACAAAGGAACTCATGGACCACGAGATCATGACCTGAGCCAGTCAGACGCTCATCCGACTGAGCCACCCAGGCACCCCAGGTTTTCTTTTTTTTAATTTTTTTTTATTTTTTAAGGTCTTTCTTATTTATTTTTGAGAAAGAGAGAGAGCGCTAGCAGGAGAGGGACAGAGAGAGAGGGGAGACACAGAATCTGAAGCAGGCTCCAAGCTCTGAGCTGTCAGCACAGAGACGTGGGGGCTCAAACTCACAGACCACGAGATCATGACCTGAGCTGAAGTTGGATGCTTAACCGACTGAACCACCCAGGTGCCCCTGCCCCATTTTTTTTTAAAAATTTTTTCTGTTTTTTATTTATTTTTGAGAGGCAGAGGGATAGCACGAGCAGGGGAGGGTCAGAGAGAGAGGGAGACACAGAATCCGAAACAGGCTCCAGGCTCTGAGCTAGCTGTCAGCACAGAGCCCGACGCGGGGCTCGAACCCACGAGCCGTGAGATCGTGACCTGAGCTGAAGCTGGATGCTCAACCACTGAGCCACCCAGGCGCCCCTCCAGTTTTTTTTTTTTTAAATGTTTACTTATTTTGAGAGAAGGTAAGAGAGTGAGTTGTAGGGAAGGGACAGAGAGAGGCAAAGAGAGAATCCCAAGCAGGCTTCACGCTCAGCACAGAGCCTGACTCAGGCCTCAATCTCATGAACCATGAAAGTCTAAATCAAGTGTCAAACTAAATATGTACTTACCATAAGTCTCAGCGATCACAGCCTTGTGCGTTTATCTCAAACAAAATCTAACGTTTGCACAAAAATCTGTACACAATGCTCACAGCAGCCTTATTCATAATAACCGAAACATGGAAACAACCCAAATGTTGTTCAGCCAGTGAAAGGTTAAACAATCCACGTGCATCTAGACCACAGGATCCTGTCCAGGTACATGAAGGAGGGAGCCACTGATACTTGTAACGATGTGATGGATCTCGAGGGCATTGACGCCCCGTGAAAAAGCCAACCTCAAAAGGCTGCCCGCTCTCTGATTCTATTTACAAAGTCTTAAAATGATAAAACTATAGCGATGGAGACATGGAGACTGTTGCTGGGGACAGCGTTAGAGGTGGCAGGGCGTGACGTTAGAGGGGGAGCAGGAGCGAGTTGCTTTAAATTCTGTCTTGGTTGTTGTGAGGTCTAAACGATCTGAGATCAAGGTGCACGTAGGACCCACACGGCCACATCCACACGCACACCGGGAAGTGAAATCTGACTGAAGTCCGTAATTCAGTTAACAGTTCTGTAGTGACAGCTTCCTGGTTTTGATACAGTGCCGCAGTGACAGAAGATGTCACCACTAGGGGAAACTAGGCAGAGGGTTCATGGACCTTTCTGTTGGTTTTGTGGCTCTTTTGAGGCTATGATTATTTCCATATAAAAATTATTAGAAAAATGAAATGGGGGCGCTTGGGTGGTTCAGTTCAGCACCTGACTCTTGATATTGACTCAGATCATGATCTTAAGGTTTGTGAGATCGAGCCCCGTGTTGGGCTCTGTGCTGACAGCTCGGAGCCTGGAGCCTGCTTCAGGTTCTGTGTCTCCCCCTCTCCTTGCCCCTCCCATGCTCATGCTCTGTCTCTCTTTGTCTCTCAATAATAAATAAAAACATTTAAAAAATTTTAATAAAAAATAGAAAAATGAAATGTAAAAGAGATATACAAAATACAAGCCCCAATTTTTAATTCTGTTTTTTTTTAAAAATAGGCTTCACACCCAGCATGGAGCCCAAAGAGGAGCTTGAACTCACAACCCTGTGATCAAAACCTGAGCCAAGATCAATGGTTGGATGCTTAACCAACTGAGCCACCCACATGCCCCACAGCCCCAATTTTTAAATCATAAATTCCAGGGCCACCTGGGTGACTCAGTCCATTAAGTGTCCAATTATTGGTTCAGGTTCGGGTCATGATCTCACAGTTGGAGGGTTGAAGGCCCACATCGAGCTCTGCTAAGAATCTCTCTCTCCCTCTCCTTGTGCCCCCCCCCCACTCAGACTTACACTCTTTCTTTCTCAAATATAAATAAATAAACTTCAAAAAACCCACAAATTCCACAGACATAGAACAACCACACTGCGGTAGGAGTTTCTCAGTGCTCACCCCTGTCTTCCGCACGTGTTGTGCTGACGAGCTGCAACGAACATCTGGCAGAATGGCATCAGGCCACGGACCACACTTGGAGCGCCACCTGCTCAGAGATAAGAAGAAAATACCGGGGGTGGAATTTTTTCCCCTCTTTGGCTTAACATTTTTGTGGTGGAGCGACAGCGCTATCCAAAATGAAACTTGATTTAAAATATGTGTAGATCATAACTTCATAATAACAAATAATGATATATATAAATTTGTATTTAGAAATAAATTATATGTATACATTTATATTAATCAATTAAAATCAAAATCAAGAAAATCTCTATTTCCTCCCCATCCTGGTTTAGCGATAAAAGCACCGTTGATGTACCCCGCAGCCAGGCCTCCGTGCTCCTTATTCTGTCGCCTCTCCCTCTCGCTCTCCTTCACCTCCCGCCCTCCATCCACTCCGCGGTCCCGGCTGCCAGCCCGCAGCCTCCCGCTCTCCCGCTCTCCCGCTCCCCCTAGCGGCAGGCCCCACCCCACCCCCAATTTTAGGGACCTTCTCTCTCTGAGCACATTTCCTCGTGGGCGGTGATTTTGAGACCCGCCTCAGAGCTGTCCTATGAGACCGCCCTCGTGGCAAGGGCTCCGAGAACCACTAGGGAATGTGCACCTGCAGAACGGGACTTGGTAGCAGCATGCTTTTGTCCCAAGACCCCGAGGCTGGCTCTGGTCAGCCTTGTTCCCATCTCACCCTCCCCTCTCCGGCAAGCCAGGCTCCTCCTTTTCTGCCCACCCTCCACCCCCAACACACACCAGCGCCCTGTCCTCACGTCCTCCCGCTCCAGCTGCTCAGGGAGAAAGGCAGGCGAGGCTGCTGTGTTTGTTTTTTCCTGCTACAACTTGAGGCCCTGTTAATTCTCCCACCTGTAATAATAATAATAAATAATAATGATAATAATAATAGATACATTCATATTGGCTAACTCAATGAGCACTTAGAATGTGCCAGGCACTATCCCAAGCCCTACCCGTGTATTAACCCATTTAATGCTGACAACCATCCTGTGGGGTAGGTTCTGTTCTAAACCCAATTTGCAGATGAGGAAACTGAGGCTAGCAAGCAAGGAAATAGTTTGCCCAAGGCCACCAAGCTGGAAAGCCCCACACTCCTACCCACACCACTGTCCGAGTTTCCTGGTGGGTCTCCTGCGTCTTGACAGGGGGACGGGGTCTATCTATCTTAATCACCCAGCTCAGCACCTGGCACAGCGGAGAAGCGCTGAAAATCTGGGTTGAATGAATGAATGATGAGGGAACAAATGAGGCCCTTTGTACAACAAAGCTGTTTTTCCCTGCCACACGGGGCAGCCTGAGTGCGGAGCCCGCTTCCGCCCAGGCAGTGTCTGAACGGTGTCCTTCCCAGCTGCGCGCAGCCCCTCCCAGGCTGGCCCTCTGGCACTACTCCCTGGGAAGTTCTCTTCTGCCTCCTTATTCTACCTGGAGCCCAAGCAGCCTGCAGGCACTTGCCACATTCCCCGGTCCCTGGAGGAAAGATACCCTCTCAGAGCTTTATCAGCCTCACACCTGGGAGAGCTGCGCTGGGGACTGGGCTGTGCTGGAATCCGGGGCTCCCGCCCTCTCTCCTCCACTCTCTCCTCCTCCCAACAGACTGACCCACTTTCCTCAACTCTTCAAATTCTCACGCTCCACCCTGCTTCCTAAACCTGGCTTCTCCTTTATCCAGGGACCTATTTATTTCCTTAATCATCTTAAACATAGTTATTTGAAAGTCTTCCAGGCTGTTCTGTTATCTCCAATGTTGGGGACAGAAGCCCTCCCATTTGTGTTGTGTGGAGCTGCTCACCGGAGCTCAGTTCCTCGCGTGTTCTACAATTTCTGATTGTGCACTAAAGCTGGGGACTGTTTTCCTTTGTGGATGGCCCAAGCGGCCTGGGCTGTGAGAGCTCCCCCAAAACGTGATTTTCCCTTATTTCTGCTGAGACCCCTCCCACCACCACCACCACACTACTCAATATCCATCCTACTTTGGGCCAGTTTAAGAATTCCTAAGTTTTGGGGTGTCTGGGTGGCTCAGTCAGTTAAGTGTTCGACTCTTGATTTTGGGTCAGATCATGATCTCATGGGTTTGTGATGAGAGCTAGCCCTGCGTCAGGCTCTGCTGTACAATGCCTGCTTAGGATTCTTTCTCCCTCTTTCTCTTTCTCTCTTAAAATAAATAAATAAACTTAAAAAAATAAAATCCCAGGGTGCCTGGGTGGCTCAGTCAGTTAAGTGGTCGACTTCAGCTCAGGTCATGATCTTGCAGTTTGTGGGTTTGAGCCCCGTGTTGGGCTCTGTGCTGACAGCTCAGAGCCTGGAGCCTATTTCGATTCTGCTTCTCCTTCCCTCTCTGCCCCTCCCCCACTCGTGCTCTGTCTCTCTCTCTCTCAAAAATAAATAAATATTAAAAAAGACTGTTTAAATCTTCTTTAAAAAGTAAATTTAAAAAATTTAAAATAAAATCCCAGGTTTTGTTTTGTTTCATCTGTGGTAAAATATGCATAAAGTAACATAGGGTTTACTCTTACCTATTTTTGGGGGGCACCTGGTGGCTCAGTCGGTTAAGCATCAGGCTTTGGCTCGGGTCATGATCTCACGGTTTGTGGGTTTGGGCCCCACATGGGGCTCTGTGCTGAAAGCTAGCTCAGAGCCTGGAGCCTGCTTCAGATTTTGTGTGTGTGTCTCTCTCTGACCCTTCCCTGCTCATGCTGTCTCTCTCTGTCTCTCAAAAAAATAAAATAAAAAAATAAAGCATACTCTTACCCATTTTCGTGTGTGCAGTCAGTGGCGTGAAAGTACATTCACACTGCTGTGCAACCATCACCACATACAGTTTCAGAACTTTTTCATCTTGCCGAACTGAAACTGTACCCATGAAAAAACTACTCTTCATTTCTCTCTCCCCCCAGCCCCTGGAAATTACCGTTCTACTTTCTGTCTCTAGGAATTTGACTGGTCTCAGTCCCTCATATAAGTGGAATTACACAATACTTCTCTTTTTGTGTCTGGCTTATTTCACTTAGCAAATGTTTTCAAGGTTCACCCTTCTTTTTTTAAGTTGGCTCCACACCCAGCATGAAGCCCAACACGGGGCTTGAACTCATGACTCTGAGATCAAGACCTGAGCTGAGATTGAGGCAGATGCTTAACTGACTGAGCCACCCTGGTGCCCAATAGATGTCCTTCCTTTTCAAGGCTGAGTAATAGTCCATTGTATGTATATACCACATTTTGTTTATCGATTGTTTTTTGATGGGCATTTGGGTTGTTTCCATCTTTTAACTATTGTGAAGAGTGTTGTACCAATATCTGTTCAAATCTCTGCTTTAAATTCTTTTATACTCATATACTCAGAACTGGAATTGTGGGATCATAATGTAATTCTGTTTAGTTTTTCTGGGCAATCACCGTATTGTTTTCCACGTGGCTGCACCATTTTACATGTTCAGCAGCAACACACAAGGGTTCCAATTTCACTTTATCTTTGCCAGCACTTAGTATTTTCAGGGGAGTGTTGTTTTGTTGTTATAATAGCCATCCTAATGGGTGTGAAGTGATATCTCATTGTGGTTTTTAAGTTTATTTATTTATTTAGAGAGAGAGAAAGAGCATGTGCATGCACACACAGGTCAGGGAGGGGCAGAGAGAGAGGGAGAGAGAGAATCCCAACAGGTTCCAGGATGTCATCCCAAAGCCCAACACTGGGCTCAATCTCAAGAACCATGAGATGAGCCAAAACTAAGAGTTGGATGCTTAACCGACTGAGCCCCATCACAGGTGGTTTTGATTTGCATTTCCCTAATGACTAGTGACATTGAACATCTTTTCATGTACTTTTTGGCCACCTGTATATCTTTGGAGAAATGTCTATTCAAATCCTTTGTCCATTTTTTAATCAGAAATTTGGGGTTGTTTTGTTCTTGAATTGTAGGAGTTTATATATATATGTGTGTGTGTGTATATGTATATATATATTTATATGTATATATGTATATATATGTGTATATATATTAATCCCTTACCAGACATATGGTTTAATAATATTTTCTCCCCTTCCATGGGTTGCCTTTTCACTGTGTTGATTTCATCCTTCGAGATGAAACTCATCTATATTTTCTTTTGTTGCCTATATTTTGGTGTCACACCCAAAAAATTCTTGCCAAATCCAATGTCATGAAGTTCCCACCCCCCATGTTTTCTTCTCTTGTTTTGTAGTGTTAGCTCTTATGAGTAGGTCCATTTTGAGTAAATTTTTTTTAAATTTCTGTATATAGTGGAAAGTAAGGGTCCAACATTATTCTTTGGCATGTGGATATCCAATTTTTCCAGCACGATTTGTTGAAAAGACTGTCATTTCTCCATGAAATGGTCTCGGAACCCTTGTCAAAAATCATTTGATCATATATGCAAGAGTTTATTCCTGGAATCTGTATTCTATTCCATTGGTCTACATGTCTGTCTTCATGCCAATACCACACTGTTTTGATTACTGTAGCTTTGAAGTAAGTTTAAAAATCAGGAAATGTGAGACCTCCAACTTTATGTTTTTTCTTTTTCAAGATTGTTTTGCCTATTTGGAGTCCTTTGAGATTCCATATGATTTTGGGAGATGGATTTTTTTATTTCTGCAAAAATCATCATTGGGATTTTGATAGAATTGCACTGAGTCTGTAGATTGCTTTGAGTAGTATTAAAACTTATAGTCCATGAACATGAGATATCTTTTCATTTATTCGTATATTCTTTAATTTCTGTCAGCAATATTTTGTAGTTTTTGTTTGTTAGTTTAGTTTTGTTTTAGTGAGAGGGAGGGAGAGCATGCACATGAGCAGGGGAGGGGCAGAGGGAAAGAGAGAGAATCATAAGCAGGCTCCATGCTCGGTGCAGAGCGCCGTGCCAGGCTCAGTCCCACAACCCTGAGATCATGACCCAAGCCGATATCAAGAGTCAGACACTCAGCCAACTGAGCCACCCAGGCGCCCCAGTGTTTTGTAGTTTTAAATGTACAAGTCTTTTGCCTCCTTGGTTAAGTTTACTCCTAAGTTATTTCATTCTATTTATTGCTATTGTTAATGAAATTGTTTTCTTTTTATTTATTTGTTTTTTTAAATATTTTTAATGTTTTATTTATTTTTTTTGAGAGAGAGAGAGAGACAGTGTGAGCAGGAGAGGGTCAGAGAGAGAGAGGGAGACACAGAATCTGAAGATAGGCTCCAGGCTCTGAGCTGTCAGCACAGAGCCTGACACAGGACTTTAACCCACGAACTGCGTGATCATGACCTGAGCTGAAGCCGGACATTCAACTGACTGAGCCACCGAGGTGCACCTGTTTTCTTTTTTTTTAATGCTTATTTATTTTTGAGAGAGAGAGAGTGGGGGAGAGGCAGAGAGAACGGGAAACACAGAATTGGAAGCAGGCTCCAGCCTCTGAGCTGTCAGCACAGAGCCCGCCGCAGGGCTCAAACCCACAAACTGTGAGATCATGACCCGAGCTGAAGTCAGATGCTTAGCATACTGAGCCACCCAGGTGACCCAATAGAATTATTTTCTTAATTTCCTTTTTGGGTTATTCATTGTTAGTATATAGAAATATGTGCTTTGTGTGTTGTTTTTATATGTTACAACTTGGCTGAGTTTCTAAATTAGTTTTAATAGGCGTGTGTGTCTGGGTGTCTGATCCAAGTTGTTTTTGTTTTTGCTTTTGTCTTTACCCAGAGAGACCTGAGCAGGAAGTGGTTTTCTTGAAATCTTCCAAAGCTAGTGAGTAGACATTTTCTAGGTCCCCATTCCCTGAGAGGGCAGGCTCTAAGAACCCCAGCTGAGGGGCGCCTGGGTGGCTCAGTCGGTTACACGTCCGACTTCAGCTCAGGCCATGATCTCGCGGTTTGTGAGTTCGAGCCCTGCGTTGGGCTCTGTGCTGACAGCTCAGAGCCTGGAGCCCACTTCGAGTTGTGTGTCTCCCTCACTCTCTGTCCCTCTCCTGCTTACACTCAGTCTGTCTGTCTCTCTCAAAAATCAATAAACAACAACAACAAAAACAAAGAAAGAAAGAATCCCAGCTCAACTCAAGAGTACCGGTTCCAGATTCCTGCCTCAAGGCCAACACCTTGGTCCCTGCCCTGCACGGTCATTACTGTCAAAGTGCTTGGCCACCGGGCCTGTTTCCCTTCCAGTACCCTCCTCTCGGAACCCCTGCTGCATCAGCTCGCTCATGCCTCTGCTTTCCTGCTCTCTCTTGATTTCAAAAACAGACACATTCTATTTCCTAGATAGTCAGAGCAGGAAAGGTCCCAGCACCCCACTTCCCAATGAGCACCTCAAGCACATGGGGCCCGAGGGCACACAGAAGCCACCATTGTATCCATAGTGAAAAGCCCTTTCCAGGACCCCGCTAGCGTGGGAAAACATCAGCCTCTTCCCTCGTGGGCAGGAGTCCTGCCTCCCCAGGGGGCCGGGGGCTGGCCAAGGCCGTGCCATATGAGTAATTGTTTCTACTCTTACCGAGGGCTACCGAGCGCCAGTTACAGGACAGGATATCTGGCGGGCTTCACATACATTTGATCTCATGTAACCCTCCTTCCAGCCCTGTGAGGCAGATATTATTACAGCTACTGATTTAATTGAGAAAACGGCCCAAAACACAGCCAGCAAAGGAGCAGAATCAAGATTTAGGCTTCGGTTGGCCCTTTTTTATTCTTGTTGTTTTGGGGGGTTTTTTGTTTGTTTGTTTTTGTTTTTGTTTTTTACCAAATACATCTTGTCTTACTCCATTTTTCCATAAGTTAAGTATAATTTCCTCATCTTGCCCAATCCTCAGAGGCAGGGTCCATGTGGTTTTCTTCCTCTTGCTTGTCCTCAGCACCCAGGGGGTGTGACCTGGGCAACTCTATTTTGCCCTCGGGGAACCCGTCCACAACGCAGGAGGGACTGTGGAATGAGCGTAGCTCTCGGCCTGAGCCCCTGTGACCAGGAGAAAGGAGGCCTTTGCCAAGGACTCTGAGGGGAGATCAGTGCTGGGAGTGGACTCAGCTCTGGTCAGGACCCAAGCACCCAGCCCTCCCAGAGACGTTGTGTGAGCCGGGCCAGCCCTGCAGATGGCCCCTCCCGCCGCCCCAGCCAGGGTGGTGCTTGTGTAGGAAGGACTTTAAATCCAGCTGCCAGACCCCTGGCCGGGAGAGGCAGAGAGGACTGGCCACCATGCACGGCTCCTGCCGTCTGCTGCTGCTGCTGCTGCTGCTGCTGGCGGCCTCCGCGGACCCCGCCGGCGCCCTCAGTGACGATGAGAAACGCATGATGGTGGAGCTGCATAACTTCTACCGCGCCCAGACGTTCCCCCCCGCCGCTGACATGCTGCAAATGGTGAGTGCGGCCAGGGGCCCGCACCTGCCGGGGTCCCCCGTTCCCCCCCACCCCTGAGTGGAAGCTACCTCAGAGACTCATCTCTCTGGTCAGTGACAGAATTCCTGAGATGATGTAATTCACAGCTCCCCAGAGGCAGCCCCATTATCCAGATCAGGAAACTGAGGCGCAGAGGGACTTGCTGGTCCCTGAGGGGCTTGCAGGTCACACAGTTGGCAGAGCCAGGTCTGGGAGCCCCAGTTTCCCACTCCAGCGACTCCTTCCCAGCACTTCCTAAAATTCAGGTGCCCCTGATTGGGGCACCACCGGAAGCCCCTAACACGATGAGAAGAGGAGTGAGGGTGAGGGCGGCAGGAAGGGTCCCAGCACCGGGGTGGGAGGATGTTCTGTGGGGGGGGGGGTGAGAACAGGAGCCAGAAGCTGGATCACACAGTTCAAATTCTGTCGCGGTCACACAACAAGACCTGCGATTGGGGTGAGTCCCTTAACCTAGTATAGACCCTTTTCATCTATAAAATGGGGTCATAATTAGAACTACATATATATCAACATGGACAGATATAACACTGAGTGGGAGGGGAATGAAATCTCAAATACACACACACACACACACACACACACACACACACACACAGTAGGACATATTTACAGAAGGTTTAAAAACACGTGAAAAACACTATTGTATCCTGGTGGGGACACATGCAAATGTTGTTAATACAGAGGGACGTTCTTATAGATGACAGAAGCCAGATTTTGGGTGGCAGTTACCTCTGTCGAGAGGGAGTTATTTGATGGTAGGGTTAGGATCAGGGTGTTTATGTGCAAGATGAAAAGACATAAAACCAGAAATTCACCCCCTTCCTGCCCTCCCTGAGGGCTGGGCTGGCCATCCTCTAGGCCAACCTGGAGGACTCCCGGGCCGTGTCCAGGGACCCCACAGTTAGTGCCCCAGAGCGAGGTCACACCTGGGGAAGAGAGCAGTGAGCGCCAGGGTCCAAGACCGGAGTTCCAATAGCTCGGTTCAATCTGGCAAAGTGAGTCTGGACGGGTCCCTTTACTTTCGAAGGCTTCCATTTCCTGATCTGTCACTTGGGACTGGCAGTTCCTACCCTGAGGGTCAGACGGGATGATGTGTGACAGAGGTCAAGGAAGGCCCCCAGAAATGCACACAGCAGGACCGTTCAACCCCTGTCGGCCTGACAACCAGGAACTGCAGACGATAGATAAGGAGCTCGGGATGCTGGTGCCCGCTCTGCCAGCAGCTCCCCAACTGAGGCCTGGAACTCATTGCTGAGCCTCAGTTTCTCCGTCTGTGGATCCCTGATGCCCCACAGTCTTGTTGTCTGCCCCAGCCAGGAGCTGATTTGTGGACAGAGGTGGACCTTGGGGGTGGGGGCCACATTCTGGGAAGCAGTTTGGATAGTCAGGGGGTATGTGCTGCCTGGTGCCAAGTGATGGGAGGAGGGGATGGACTGGGACACCGGGATAAATTCGGGACAAGGCTCCGGCTTGATCTCAGCAGGTGGTACATACAAAAAGCCTGGAGACAGATGGGCTGGTTCAGATCTTGATTCTGCCATTTATTAGCTGTGTGACCTTGGCGAAGAGACTTAACCTCTCTGTGTCTCAGCTTCCTCGTCTGTAAATTGAAGATGATGACACCATAGCAACTCCCTTGCAGGACGGCTGTGAGGATCAAATGAGTGAATATTTATAAAGCACTTAGAACAGTGTGTGGCATACAGTAAGTGCTCAATAAGTGTTGGGCTAACAAAAGAGGGATCCAGGGTGATGCAGGTGATGGTTATCATGGACTCTTCTCTCCCTTAGCTCCCACATCTAATCATCACCACTGATCCAGTGTTTCATTACTTCTTCCAAGGGCTCCTGAAACAGCCCCTACCTGCTTCCCCAGCTTCTGGTCTCTGCTACCAGAATGAATAACCCAATACATGGGCCTGACCTTGCTCAGAATCCTTCAATGGCTCCCACTGGCTCCTGACTGCCTCTGGACAAACCTCCAGCTCCTGAGAAGGTTCCCTCCGTGGGTCTGGCCCCTGCTTCCACCGCCAGCCTCCTCTCCTGCTCAGTAACCTCAGTAACCGCAACAGCTTCTCCTTCCCCAGCCAGAACGTTGCTTCTCACCTCCATGCCTTTGCCCATGCTATGCCTTCCACTCAGACGCCTTTCCCTCTCCACCTGACCAATGCCTCGGTTTTACCACTTGGCGTCTCCTTCTCCACCCTCAGGTTGGGCTAAATGGCCCTCTTTGGTGCCTCTATACTAGCCATCGCGTATGTGTCACTTACCACACGGTGGCCCAATCAGCCGTTTAGAACCATGTGAACTTGGGCTTCTTGGTCCTGACTCTCACCTCCAGGCTGGTACGGTGCCCCCGACTGTTTGTTGAACGAGCGGCTGCACGAATGGGCTTGTTTTCAGATGGTGACCATGTGGCCAGTGTGCGTGGCTGCCGGGACTCTCAGATATCCACAGGGGTCTCTGGAAGACACAGAAGCCTGGAGACCCACAGGAATGACTCTCCTGGCCGCACCCCACTCAGCCAGTCGGAACAGGGATCACAGCCGGGCCCAGCAGGGAGACCGCTCTTAAGTAGGGCTTGTCTCAGTCATCAACAGTTGACAAATGTCTACTGAGCACCTGCTATGTGCCAGCACCGCCCCAGACACTGGGTTACCTACCCCGAAGGGGATGGCAGTTTAATCTGGAGCCCGCATGTCATCCCAGACACCCTGATCCAGGTCCCCCCACCCTGCCGCTTTCCCACTCCCTACCTGCCCTTACTCCCAGAGTATGGGAGACGCTCCGGGGCCAGTGATTTGGGACCAAAACACCCAGGGAGGGGAAAGGGATTCACCCATAGTCACAAAGTGGGGGTGTCCCAGCCCGGCGTGGCCCTCCCCACCCCACGCAGCTGCTCCTGAGAACCTTGTGTGGGTGAGGAGGCCCATCCGCCCCCTCCTCTCAGGGTCACCCAGGCTCCTGGCACTTTGTAGGCTGTCTGGCTCCCACAGCTGGCTGGGCCCCCAGAGGGTGGAGCCGGAGTCACCGCCAGGCCATCCATTTCTAGGAGAGGCCAAGGACAAGGTTTAATGGGATCCAGGCCTTCCTCTTCAATCCTTTGTTAATCCCTCTTCCCACGCACACTGGGCCTGTCCTTCTGGCCGGGGACACAGAGAACCTCAGAGGTCCCTTCACCTAGAATGCCCCCTCCTGCTGCCTCACCTTGAAGCCTCCGCAGGAGGACACTGCCTTTGGGATCTGACAGCTCTTGAGAAAGCAAGACTCTGAAAAGAGGCCTCTCAGTAAGGGTCACACCCAGACAGTTTTCTTGGGGAAAGGGGTTGTCCGTTGACAAGAGTTGAGAGCACTTGGGAATAGCACTTGGGAGGGAAGCCTGGAGCTGGTGAAGCCACGGAGGCTGGGCGACCCCAAGGGAAAGCTGGGACCTGAGAGGGGAGTTTTATATTTATGGGGGGTGGGTGAGGGGTTAGGGGGTGGCTGAATAAACAACACAGCCCTTGAACTTCTCACTGGACATTCTGGGGTCCTCAGAGCAGGCAGGCAGCCCCGGGAGGTAGGCAGGGCACAGCTGCCACCTTTCACATAGAAGGATATTAATATTCATTAATAACAACAGTGTCACAAACATCATCTCATTTATTCTTCCCAAAGCCCCGTGAGAGTTTAGAAAGGTCAGGCAATCCGTCTAAAATCACAGGGCTGGTAAATGGGCCCAAGCTTAGCTCCCTCCCCAGAAGCCTACCTGGAGGACAGACCTGTTCCTGATCATGGCCAAGAGTCACCCCGAGGGAGGGGAGGGTCTCCGGCCCCCAGAGGCCCCCGGGACACCTTCAACCTTCTTTTTTGGTCCCCAGAAGTGTGGGTATCCTCATGTCCCTCTCCCACACCCCTCTCCCACCTCCACCGAGCCCAAGGCGTTCCTCACCTCCCTCCCCGCCCCGCCCCGCAGAGGTGGGATGAGGAGCTGGCCGCCTTCGCCAAGGCCTATGCGCAGAAGTGCGTGTGGGGCCACAACAAGGAGCGCGGGCGGCGTGGGGAGAACCTGTTCGCCATCACGGACGAGGGCCTGGATGTGCCGCTGGCCATGGACGAGTGGCACCAAGAGCGCGAGCACTACAACCTCAGCGCAGCCACCTGCGACCAGGGCCAGATGTGCGGCCACTACACGCAGGTGCGAAGCCACTGGGCCGGTGGGCGGGGTGGGGCCCCAAGAGCACTGGGCGGGGCTACGCGCAAGGGGCGGGGCCACATGCGCAGCGGGTGGGGTCGGGTGGGGTCGGGTGGGGTGGGCTGGGGCGGGGCAGAGGCCACCAGTCTCCTCACCTCCTTGGAGTGTGCTTCTCAAACTGCCTAAACCATCTTCAATTGACTCTAAAAACCATAGTCGTTTGAAAAATCTATGTGGCTCCTCTCGTCCTTGTACTGAAGGGACCTAAGTTAGGTGTCGCAGAGCCAGTTTCATAGACGGTCGTAGATGGTAGTTATTCTAGGCACGTCTAAGTGGTCCTGTCTGACCTATGTTAGGCAGGGCCCTTTGCATCGCGGTACATGTCCCCGGCTTCTGTCTTTTGGCTTATTGTCCCTCTTCTGTCATTTCTCATAGCATTGAAGTTGCTGTTTCTAATCTGCCAGGGAGTGATAAAGCAAAGAGACCATTGTGCGTGTTTTTTTCTTCTGCTTTTAAACACTATACGTAAATGAGAGCAAATCATCCCTGCGTGAAGGTTCCAGGGAGACTTCGAGAGCATTTCCTGCCCCTCACAGTCACATTTTGCTTAAATCAGGGTTCTCACTGCACTTTGAAAGTTTGGGTTTGCAGATAAGACGTGTTGGGTGAGGGTACTGTAGGGGCGTGTGCATGGCTGTGTACAGGAATTAACGTTAGTGTTCTTGAATTCTTGTTTTCTCCACCCAATGCTGATTGTTCAAACAATAACATGTCAATTTTTAAAAAAAGAAACATCTTCCCACCCATATCCACCAATACCATTTTCTAAGGCTTCTTTTGAGTGGTATTTTTAGTGCTAACCTTTAGGGAAGGAAATCCTGGTATCACCCACCCAGATTGAGAAGTTGTGAGTGCCTAGCAGCCCTCCCTGGTTCCCTGCCATTTCTCACACTCCCCCTATCCCCAACACACACACACACACACACACACACACACACACAATCTTCCTGCACAGATTGTTGTCATTGCCCGGCAGGAGAGGGCCTGCTCCACCCCCACCCCTGTGTCCTCCAGGGCTGAGTGCACACGAGCTCTGGGGTCATTTCTGCCTGGTACCTTCGCCTGACTTAAGTAGAAAACCCCCAGTCCCGGGGTTGTGTGTAGAATACCCAGAGCCAGATCTCAGAGCAAAAACTGACCTCCGCTTGAATTATTCTTGAGCGGAGTGGGCCTAGAAACAGCAGGGGGAGGCTGCTGGTCTCAGCCCATGGCAGTGCCCAAAGGTTGTTTTGACTTTTAAACGTTTATACTTAAGATGGAATTCCTTCTAGCAGGTCGGAAGCCCAGACTTAGACACAGCAGAGCAGATTCCTGCTTCCTTGTGATCTGGGGGGGAAGTTCTACTTCCAAAATGGCTTCTTCTGTTCTTTGGATTTTGCTTGTTGATGATATCTAAGATTCTCCCATTTGAGATTCATTTCTTGTTTAAAATACACAGGAAATTGGAAAAAAATGCACAGGAAGAATTCATGAGGGTATATACAAAGAGAAAGTTTTCAGAGAGGCCTGGTGAAATAATGTGTGCGGTTGGCAGGGGGAACTAGACGGTTCAGGACAGATTCCACCCCACCCCCACCCCCACAAAATCCCTGTTTAGAGTTTTGCTCTAAAGCTGCATGTCCTCAGGCTTGGATCTTACAGGTTGTAGGGATTCTCCTCTCCCCACCCATAGAAGACTGGAGTGTAGACACTAGCAAGGGACAGTCTCATCCAGACTAAACTGTTGAGTTTGCCCTCCTTCAGGTGGTCTGGGCCAAGACAGAGAGGATTGGCTGTGGCTCCCACTTCTGTGAGAAGCTCCAGGGTGTTGAGGAGACCAATATCCATTTGCTGGTTTGCAACTATGAGCCCCCGTGAGTGCCCCGGAAGTCCTGGGGGTAGGGGATGAGCAGGGCCAAGGGGAGGGTTGAGTTGGCAGTCTAAGAAAGTCGGGGCAATCTGGGGCCTTATACCCTTGGGGGAGCCGTGAGGGTCTGCTCTCATTGGCTCAGCAAGTTAGTTGGAAGCAAGTAAGACCCAGGGGTACTACCGGCATAGGCGTATGTAAGACGGATAAGGACACGGGTTTGTAGGGACAGCGCCCAGCATCGTCCTCGCCTCCTGCAGGGGGAACGTGAAGGGAAAGAGGCCCTACCAAGAAGGGACTCCGTGCTCCCTGTGTCCCTCCGGCTACCGCTGCGAAAGCTCCCTCTGTGGTGAGTTGGGGTGGGGTGGGGAGGAGAAAGAAGGGGAGGGAAGGGACCCCTACAGGACAGTCCTAGAAGCCTCCCGCGACTTCCTAGAGGTGCGCGGACAGCGGGAGGGGCTGGCGGGACGCGACCTCCGGGGGCTCTAGGCGGGCTCACCCTATGCGGGTTCATCCTATGCGGGTTCCCAAGCCCAATTTGCCTGCCTTGCTCAGCCACTTTGGCCCCTCTGCCATTCAAAGTGATAGGATTTCAACCCCCCCAAGTGGAGGGTAGAGGAGAGAGTCCAGCGGCTCCCGAGCTCCAGGAGAGGTGGGCGTGGCCAGAGGCGATGCCCCCCCCCGTGGGCGGAGCCTAGCGGTGGGCGAGGACTCGAAGGGGCCCGGCCTGCGTCGCAGGGGATGAGTTTGGCACAGGCACCTGGCTGGAGAGTCCACTGAAAAAATGTTTGTGTGAGTGCGGAGAGAGGATTTGGACCAGGAGGAGGATGCAGCGGCCGCTGTTACAATGTTATAATAAAACAGTGTTATAGTAAAGTATCATTTAGGGCGCCTGGATGGCTCAGTCGGTTAAGTGTTCGACTTCAGCGCAGGTCATGCATGATCTTGCAGTGTGTGAGTTCCAGCCCTGCCTCAGGCTCTGTGCTGACAGCTCAGAGCAGCCTGCAGCCTGCTTCGGATTCTGTGTCTCCCTCTCTCTGCCCCTCCCCAACTCGTGCGGTCTCTCTCTCTCAAAAATAATAAACTTTAACTTTTTAAAAAGTAATTAAGTATTATTTATTATGAATGAAGGACATAGTCGCTGGAGAGGATGTGTTTGTGTGTCAGACATTTGGTCAACTCACCTTGATTGTGGTGGGGTGGGGGTCACAAGGTCCGGCTGCAGCACTAATGCCAGGCCTGGTTTCTTATCAGAACCCATCAGAGGCCCAGAAGAGGCTCAGGATTTGCCTTACCTGGTAACTGAGGCCCCATCTTCCCTGGCAACGGAAGCTTCAGGCTCTAGGAAAAGCGGCATCTCTTCTTCCAGGGCAACGGAAACTCCTCCATCCTCCTTGGTAACAGAGGTCTCAGGCCCTCTGGCAACCAAGGCTCTTCCTGCTGTAGAAACCAAGGCCCCATCTCCCTTAGCAACGGAAGATTCCCCCTCCATGGCAACAGAGGCCCCACCTTCCTTAACTACTGAGGTCCCTTCCTTTTTGGCAACTCACAGCCTGTTTTCCTTGGATGAGGGGACAGCTACCTTCCCCAGATCGACCAATGATCCCAGCTCCAAATTGGCAGACAAAGAGGCCAGCAGCACAAGAATGCCCTCCAAGACCCCAGAGAGTTCTCTGCACCCCAAGATGTTCTTGACAGGGACACGGGAGCCACCACCCCACTCCCAGAAGGCAGGCAAGGTTGAGGCCGAGTTGTCTCCTTCCAGTGAGGCCTTGGCCTCAGATTTTCCAGTCCAGGGCAAGACAGGTGAGCTGCCGGCCACGCTGGACCATGTGGGGCACACCTCCTCCAAGTCCCTGTCCAACTCCCCCAATACTTCCGCCACTGCTAAGGCCGTGGGTGGGCGTATCCTGGCCCTGCAGTCATCTCTGCCAGGTAAGGCCTGTCCCCGTCGGTCTCCAGCATGTCAGTACCCTGCTCCCAGCATAGGTGTTATGGGCATAGCGGGGCATGCACCCTCTGAGGCGGACCTTCCTCCCTGGTTGGGGGGCCCCCACTTGCACGCCTGGCTGAAAGGGTGGGAGGTCAGGCATAGCGGTCTCCAGGCTGAGACAGAGCCTCTCCCTCCCCACAGGTGCAGAGGGCCCTGAAAAGCCTAGCCTCAAGTCAGGGCTGAAGTCGGGTTCTGGTCACATCTGGGGCCCCGTTCTGGGGCTGCTGCTCCTGCCTCCCCTGGTCCTGGCTGGAATCTTCTGAAGGGGTCACCGCTCAAAGGCGAGGCCTGGTGGAGGGGCTCTGGCCTTATGCTCGCTCCGGATGGTCTTTCTCCAAGCAAGAGGCCGGTTTCCAAGCAGGTCCTGCTCTGTGGCCCAGTAGCCCCCACCTTGACCCCAGCTTCTGGCCAGACTCCAGGCCAGTGACCTTGAGCTCTTGGGAGGCCTCCCTAAGGCCAACTCGTGGCTCTGCCTCTCTGGAGGTCATCCATCTAGCTGCAGACCATGCTGAGCGGTGTTCCTGCGGCGACTCGTGCCCCTTCTCCAGTTGTCCTGTGGTCACGGTTCTGCTCTTCCAGGGACAGCATTATCACTGCTTCCCAGAGCCCCCTTGGCCCCTCCTAGTCCCCTGACTTCTTCCTTAAGCCATTGGAGTCTGAGACTGTTTCCAGTCTCTTCTGCCTTCCGAGGGTGAAGAGGTCAACTGTCCTCCTGCCACCTCCCCCACCCTGTCCCCCATCCCCCAAACAAGATGCTTCTTGGCTGAAGGCCTTCTGGAAGAGAAAGGGCTTGCTTCATCCACAGACGCCTTGGAGGCCGGGATGGCTATGAGCTCAGGTTGCCATTGATGACTGCACCCCCTGCCTGGACCCCTCCTGCCACTCCCACCTCAATCCTGGGGCTGGGTGGGGGTTCAAGGGAGACCCCTGCCCACTGGCCTGGGAACTGTCTGCCTCTGCAGGTAGGGCGTTTGTCCTGAGCGCGCCCTCCCCCTACCTGCTGGTGTAGCCAGGGCAGCTGAAGGACAAGCCCCACCTGAATGGGGTTCTACGGGGCAGCAGGCAGGGACCAGGGAAGGGAAGCAGCCCCGACTCCTGAATAAAAGCCTGTGTAAGAGTACCGAGTGTCTGTGCTTGTGAGGGGTGGAGGGCAAAAGGAGGGCTCTTTGCGAGGCCCTGAGGAGGTCCCCTCCCAACCCCTGGCACCAGTTCCACATCGGACCTTTCTTTTCCTTCCTAAAAACTGGCCCCCTCCGTGACTCAAATCTGCAGGCAACCTGCAGGAAGGAGAACGGGCCAAGGGGCTGGCTCTCCCAGCTCCAGGAGTCACCCGGGGAGGCTAGTTGGGTTTCAGACCCTGAACCAAGGAGTGGCATACAACCTTATTACAGGGTGCTGCCGGCCAAGCCCATCTGGTTCACGAGACCGGAAGGCGTTGGCAGTCCTTGGTGCTTGGAGGAATCCCGACCAAAGGTTCTGGAGTCCCAGTCACATTGCCTCAGGGGCGCACGGCAGGCAGGACGGCAGGAAAGCACAAGTGTGTGTAGGGGGGTGGCTAGCAGCAGGTGACAGGGCAGCTTGGGACCAAGCTGAGGCTGGTGGGGAGGGGCTGAGCAACTGTCACCAGGCTGAAGCTGGAGTGCAAGCAGTTAAGACAGGAAGCATGGGATTCTCTCTCCCCCGTCCCTCTCCCTTGTGTGTGTTCTAAAATAAATATATATGAGTCCTATAAAAGTCACCCATTTCAAGTGACCACTCAGTGGTTTTTGGTTTTTTCACAGGGTGGTGCAACCATCAGAACATTTTAGAACATTCTCATCAGCCCCCAAACAAGCCCCACATCCATTAGCAGTCACTGCCCATTCTCCACCCCAAACCCTAAGCTGCTGCTGAAATACTGTCTATGGAGTTGTCTAT
Source organism: Mungos mungo (assembly GCA_004023785.1). Classification (NCBI taxonomy): domain Eukaryota; kingdom Metazoa; phylum Chordata; class Mammalia; order Carnivora; family Herpestidae; genus Mungos; species Mungos mungo. Next base: position 28,917 of record PISW01007431.1, on the reverse strand, counting down.
TCTGACATTTTGTATAACCGGAATCACACAACAGGTGGCCTTTTTTGGGGGGATGGGGGAGGGTCTGGCTTCTTTCACTTAGCATATTGTCAAGATTTATCCATGTTGTAGCATGAAACTACTTCATTCCTTTTTATTACCAAGTAATATTGCCTTGCATAGAATACATTTTATTTATCCATTTGTCAACTGGTGGACATTTGGGTTGTTTCCAGTTTTTGGCTATTATGACGTTGATATAAACATTCATGTAAAAGCTTTTGTGTGGATGTATGTCTTCATTTCTCTCCGGTATATATCTAGGAGCAGTATCATATGGTAGGTAACTGTGGGTCACATGATCCCTCTGACTTTTTCTAGGAACTGCCAGATGGCTTTCCACAGTGGCCACACCATTTTACATTCGCATCAGCAACAGGGTTTCAATTTCTCCACGTCTTTCCCAACACTTGTTATCATCCTTTTAAAATTACAGCAATCCTAGTGTGACATAGGTTTTGATTTTCATTTCCTTGATGGCTGATGAGGCAAAACATCTTTCCATGTGCTTATTGGCCATTTATCTATGGAGAGAGGTCTATTCAAGTCTTTATTATTGAGTTGTATAAAAATTTTTTTAATGTTTATTTTTGAGAGAGAGACAGAGAGACAGAGAGCTGCACATGGGTGAGCAGGAGAGAGGTAGAGAGAGAATCCCAAGCAGGCTCTGCACTGTCAGTGCAGAGCCCTATGTGGGCCTCAAACTCACAAACCATGAGACCAGATGCTCAACCGACTGAGACACCCAGAATGTCCTTGTGGGAATTATACAGTCTAGATACAAGTTCCTTACCAGATATATAATTTTATAGCATTTTCTCTCATTCTGAGTTGTCTTTTCAATTTTTCTTTAGGGTGTGCTTTGAACACAAGTCTTTATTGTGATGACATCCAATTTATCTATGCTTTTTTCCTTCATTGCTGTTTTTTTGGTATTATATTTAAGAAACCATTACCCAATCCATGGTCACAAAGATTTATGCCTTTTTTTATCTAAGAGTTTTATAGTTTCAATTCTTATGTTTCAGCCTTTGATCCATTTTGAGCTAATTTTTCTATGTGGTGTGAGGTGGGAGTCTAACTTTATTCTTATGCATGTGAATATCCGGTTGTCCAAGCATGTTTTCTGGAATATGATTCTTCTTCCATTTAATTGTCTTGTTGCCTTTGTCCAAAATCAACTGACCTTAAATGTTTACTTCTGGACCCCAGTTCTATTCCATTGATCTGTAGGTCTATTTTATGCCAGTACTACACTATGGTTACTATAGCCTTGTAGTTAAGTTTTGAAAGTCCTCCAATCTTGTTTTTCTTTTTCAAGATTGCTTAGGCTATTTTGGATCCCTTCAATTTCCATATGAATTTTAGTTTCAGCTTGTCAAATTTCTGCAAAGAAGTTAGCTGAGATTTTGAAAGGGATTGTGTAATCTGCCATCTAGGTTTTCTAATCCATGAACGTTGGTTGTCTTTCCATTTATGAAGGTCTTTACTTTTGTTCAACAATGTTCTGTAGTTTTCAAAGTATACACTGTAAGATTTTGTGGTTAAATTTATTCATAAGTATTTTGTAATTTTTGATGTTATTATAAATGAAATTTTTATTAATTTCATTCTTACTTTGTTCAACTGTGAGTATAAAGAAGTATGAGTGATTTTTGTGTATCGATTTTATATCCTATACCCTTAGTGGATTTTTTAGGATTTTCCATGTACAAGATCATGTTGTCTGCAGACATAGTTTTACTTCCTCTTTCTAACCCAGATAACTTTTTGTTTATTAAAGTTATTTTGAGAGAGAGGGAGAGGGAGAAGGAGAGCAAGAGCCCTGGGGCAGAGAGAGGGAGAGTGAATCCCAAGCTGACAGCACAGAGCCTGACACAGGGCTCATGAACTGTGAGATCATGGCATGAGCTGAAATCAAGAGTCGGATACTGAATGGACTAAGCCACCCAGGCACCCCTCCCCGCCCCAATAACTTTTAATTCATTTTCATCTTAATTCATTTTCTTGCCTGGTTGCCCTGGCTGGACCCTCCGATACAATGGTGAGTAACTGCAAGAGTAGACATCCTTGTCTTGTTCCTGTTCCTGGGGGGAAAACATTAGGTTTGTTAATTATGAGTTTTTCATAGATGTCATTTATAAGGGTGAGGAAGTTCTAAGGTTTTTGAATGTTTTTGTCATGAAGCGACGTTGAATTTTGTCAAATACTTGTTCTGTGTCTACGGAGGCAGTCATGCTTTTGTTTCTTACTCTATGTATAGGATGTATTATATTAACTGTGTCCCGTACTAATCAGGCGATGGGCAGGAGGGGACATGTCCGCCAAGCCCAGGAAGAGAGGAGGGCATGCTCACAGGGGAGGGTGACGGCCTCCAGGACCAGAGTGGGGAAAACACTGCTGCACGCCCCCCAGCATCTGGGGACCTGCGAACCAACGCGGGCTATGTTAAGACACAGCGCAGCCCACCACTACCAACTCAGGCCTTTTGGGAGGCCTAGCAGAGGACTTCCTGTTTTGTCCATCAGAGTTAGGTTTTCCAGGAGGAGAGGATGGAGACTAACTCCTCACCAGGACACTCCCATTCCTGTCCCCCTCCTACTGACAGCCCCAACCCAACCCAATCTCCTTTCTCAGCTAATACCCTGGTCAGTCAAGGACTGACAGGGAAATACCCGGGGCTCAGAGGGTAGGTGAGACCTCAGCCTTCCGCCATGGGAGGGAGTGAACAAAGGGAGTGTTTAACATATACAACACCCACAATGGAATACCGGCCTGAAACGCATTAGAGGTAGAACCTATACTTTGCTCAACTAAAACCTTGGGGCGTTCAAGGGGGATTTTCTTGCTGTTTCTGGGTGTGGAAGATGGTCTGGGAAATGTAGTCCGGGCCCTGAAATTCCCAAGTCCCCAGGCTGGCTCTCCTGAGTGTGACCCGCTGAGCCCATCCACGGCCCACTCTTTACCAGACGCAGCCTGTCCAAATGTCAGACCGTGGCTGTCAGAGGGAGGGGCTCTTCAGGGCCAGCTCAGTGCAGGCTCCAGCGATGCAAGTGCCTCTAAATCTGGGGGACCACAGGACGTAATCAATACAAAAACAGGATCTGAGGGTGAAGCAACAGGCAGAAAAACCACCCTGCACCAGTGGTCGGTGCCATGGCAGGGAACCACACGGGGCTGGAGAGGTAACAGGCCATGAGGCAGACATGCCTCTGAAGGGCCTTCCTTCTTTAAAGAAACGGTGCCAGCAAGGCCTGGCCCCAGGTGCTCTCTTTCTTTCCCTGCCGCTTTAGCAGGCTGCCAGACATTTCCGGGACACCCACACAGGCACGCTCGCGAATTCCTGGGGAACAGGGATACATTAAGGAAACTGGCCTCAAGTCAACTGTTATTAGGCCACTGGCAAAAACCGGTTCTGCAAAAGCATCCCAGGGGCCTTCCCGCACCTGTGCGAGGCAGGACAACAGTCACCAGACCCCAGCTCTCTGAAGCCACTCCCCTAGATCAAGGGCAGAGAAACACTCCAGGAACTCAGTTGGATGGCAACTGACATCCAAACCCCATCAGATGGAAGCCCATGGTCCCCAGAGGACAGCAGGCTCCATCTGTTAAGTTTTGGGGGTTTATAAGCCCCAGCATCGGGCAGCAGAGAACTGAAGGGAGATCGGCCCTGGCCAGAGAAGACAGAGCTCGGTGCCTCAGCTGGGCCCATGTGTGCCCCTTCCGCCGTGACCACACCAAATGACGCTCAGCAAAACCCAAGTGTCATCCACAAACCATGCTGAGGCGACAGGGCTTTGGGCCGGAACATGTTCTAAAGCTGGGAGGGCCTTTTCAGGGGCTGCCTTCCTGGAAATAGAAATAGGCCTATGTCTCCTCCCCTTCCCCCCGCGCCTCCCACTCTGGCGGGCCTACACCAAGCCCTGGCCCTTCTCATCCCCGGGGCCGAGTTGCCCTGGCTCCTTCTCTCTCACACACAAAGGACTGGGAAAGACTCCACACACAGCTGTTAAGTTTATAAAAATAATGGACTCTCAGGGGCGCCTGGGTGGCTCAGTCGGTTAAGCATCCGACTTCAGTTCGGGTCATGATCTCACCGTTCGTGGGTTCAGGCCCCACGTCAGGCTCTGTGCTGACAGCTCAGAGCCTGGAGCCTGCTTCCGATTCTGTGTCTCCCTCTCTCTCTGACTCTCCCCGGCTCACATTCTCTCTCTCTCTCAAAAATAAAGAAAAATTAAAAAGAACAGACTCTCCACAAAACTCCAAATCACCACCGATACATTTATTTGAGGGAGAAAAGGTCAAATCTTATCAGGAACTTTTAAACTGAATAGTATGAGAGACACTGACCTGCCTAACTTCTGGGTGCTCACAGCTGCGCAGGTAACCAGATCCTGCCCGTGAGGCATCTCCGCTAAACTGACGAGCATTTGATGCGGGAGACACCCTCTGAGCAGTCACCTGATTTCCCTTTCGGAAGGTGCCACCTTCGCATCAGAAAAGTAGTGTTGAGAAACAATGAAGGCAGAACCTAGGGAAGACTCTCTGGCACAGGCCTGGACGTGACAGTGGCCTCATGAAAGCAGATCGTGCCCTATTTACAAAGCAGGAGAGCAATGCTCCCGGCTGGGCCGCAGGATGAGGGCTGGGACAGACGTGGGTATGAGCAGGGGGTGGGAGCTGAGCCCACGGGCCTTGTCCCGTCCTGCCTGGGCCTTGTCTCTGGTCCCTGCACGAGGCGGACCTGGTGAGTCAGTGAAGGCAGGGGACTGTGCCCCAGGTCCCTGGGCCCACCCCACCTTCCCCAAGCCTAACAGGTAACCAAGCCACGGGGTGCAGCCTCACCCCCACACAGCCCCACGTCTGGAGAGACACACGGTAATATGGAACCCGAAGCCCAGCTGGCTGGAGCACATCTAGGTGTTGTCGGGGTGCACTCATCTGATGGTGCCCACGGCGGCCAGGCTGACACAGCACGTGTTTGCAGGCGATTCGGGCTACTCCAGGGCAAAGCACGATCCCGAGGACACCCGGCGGAAGAGCAAGCTGGAGCCACGGAAAAGCTGGCCCTGATCGGAAGGGGTGGTCAGGTCAGTGACGGGGGTCGGCGCGCTTCTCGCCCCACCCCTGAGCAAGGCCAGCAGGAGACAGGAGAGGGGCCAGTGGCTGAGACCCCGGGGTCAAGCAGGGGGGGTGGGCGTCGGCTTGCAATCCTAGAGGGCAAAGTCAGAATATGCCCCGTACCGAGGCACAGAGGAGCGGTCTGCTCACTTCACAGGGTGTCCCGTGTTGCCAGGGCTGCTCAGCAGGAAACCCCCCACAGAGGAATCTCACTGCCCTTGTGGTGTCAGAGACTTCTGGGACTCCCTAACGCCCACGGGACGTGACACACGGAGGCCTGCTGGGAGCCGCTGGAAGGAACTGTCTCTTGCCCCCTTGCTGTCCTCCCACCTGTTCTCTTCGCAACCCGACGCCGGTCAGGGTGCTGGCTCTCCCCAGACCGCTTCCCCATATTACTCTGAGGCAAACCAAGGCTAGGAAAAGGCAAAGGTCTGTCCTGGGCCAGACACCTGAGTCCTTGACCTCTGGGCCCAAGGGCTGCAGCCCAGCAAGAGGGTGCTTGGGCAGAGAACATGAAATCCCAAGACTGGCACCCTCACCAGGTGGCCCAGCACAAGCCTCAGGTTCCCCTGGGCACCGGGCGGGGTGACCCGCAGAAGGGAGGGGTCGGCCCTGGACCCAGTGGCTCCTTATCAGAAGTGCTCTTGGCCACTGCATTTTCAGCCGTGTCACTTAAGGTCTAAAAACTTGGGCTTCAGCTTCACCACCTACCCCAAGGGCTCCCTCACAGTCCACGTAAGCGTCTTTAAGAGTCGAGGAAGAAAAGGAGACGGTGTCTCATGTAAAATCTATAAGCAAGTCAGATCGAATGACCTCACATCTTTTCTAAAATAAAGCAAATGTTTAACAAAAACGCCTTAAGCCAAAGGTCTGCATTCTCTAAGTCCTCCCTCCTGACAACCCTGGATCCCATGATGATCCCGTATCTTTCCCTTCTACTTGGGGTCCACAAAACCGTCTCACCTGACTGACGTGGGGAAGCAGGGGGGGGGCCTCCTGTGTTAGGAGCTTGCCTACCTGCACGCTCAGGTATTTCCAGCAGTGGATCCAAGATTTGAAGACGGGGGAGTACGGGGGGAGCCCAGCCTGCAGCCTGCCCAGGAAGGAGAGCACGTCAGGCCCGCTAACAGCAGGAGCCTGGTCGGCCGAGGAGAAGGGGATCTCGGGGAATGGCCTGGAGCTGCCACCACCCCCATCCTGAATCAGTCATCCCAAAGCGAGGCAGTGGCTCCTGGAGGACTCCAGGGCACCTGGGGCCCAGCCTACACACAGACCAGGCAGGAGAAAGCAGAGAACTGGACCTGCTTAGCTGGACCAAACCCCCCGCCCCCCACCCCTGCCCTGGCAGGGTGCATCTGGGGGAGGGGTGCACACCTACCCGCAGTTGTTCACAGCCATGAGGTCACCGACCAGCAGGAAGGGGTAGGTCAGCATGCTCACTGCAATCTGAGATCCGGGGACACATGAATGGCAGCGACCCTCCCCCCACCCACCCCCAACCCTTCCCTCAGCTCAGGGAGGGAAGACACCCTAGACCGTCCCCACACCCTACACCTAGGCCTGCCTCCAGTCACCATTAGAGCTGGCCTCCTAAGCCCCACCCAGGCCCACAGGGCAGCGGAAAGGGCAGCCGGCTGAGCAGCTGCCTCGACTTACCCCCATCACAAATTTGGTATAGCTCCGGATGGCCAGGGCCTGGCTGAACTGGAGAGATGAAAAGGGAGACTGTTTCACTACAGGTCCCTCGGGATGCAGACTTCAGATAAGTACCCCTGCCTGGTCTGCGGCACCCCCAACCTCACCCTGCACACTGGCCTCCCACACCCTCTGTTCTCACTTCCTCACTGCTGAATACACTGTGTTCCCTTTGAGGGCCCACTGGTAGCTTCCGTGGCCTTGTAGTCAAAGCCAAGGGCAGCTCTGGGAGGCCGAAGTGGGGTAAGCGTACTGACAGGACTTCGGAGACCCCACCAGAGACGGTGAGGAGCACAGGTGCAGGCCACATCAACGGCATCACTGGCCACCATGCACCCCACTGAGCCGTGGGCTCCAAGAGTCTGGCCTGGGTCTACCTTCATCAGTGTCCGGGACTTGGCACACCGAGACAGACCCCCACTCAAACTCCCCAGACACAGAATCCTGGTCCTGCAGCAGAAGGCGACAGGAACTCAGCCTACTGCCACCCCCTTACCTTACGAAGCTCTCAACCCCTTTGGGACCCCAACATCTGAATTCGTTGCCCAGGAGATGACCCCTCACTAGGAAGGGTGACCCCCTGTCCCTCAGCTTCCTGTGGCATGGCCATCCCACCAGGTGGGTGCCCGGCAACCCGGGACAGAGGCTCACTCAGCCCACTGCCTCACCGGCAACCTTATCTTAGCCTTTAAGCCACACGCAGAAGAGCACTCGAAAAGTCCTTTCCATAAAGCTGGTGACTGCTGGTGCTGGTAAGTGCAGCAGCCCCAGGTCACACACCTGCCCTCCTAGACTGAGGGACACCTCTCCCTCCACAGAGATGCCCCAGTGGTCCCAGCCTGGCTCCGTCCGTGACAGCAGCAGCGCCCCCATCCACAAGGGCCCAAGGAAGGGCAGGGCCCTGGGCGTGTGTCCCTCTAACTGCACATGGGAGCTGGTCTCTAGGCAGCCACGTGACTTTGCTGACATTGAAAAGCCAGTAGGACTTACCTACTCAAGGCCAGGCCCGATTTCCCTCTCAGCTGGGGCTTTGGTGGGGGGGGGGGGGAAGCGCCGGGGGGCAGGGACATTCACACAGACACAAGCCTCCTGGGGCTGGCAATCCCTGCTGGTGGCATGTCTGGCTATCCGCCTATCACTGCTCTCCAGCTCAGCCTGGGTTCAGGCAGAACCAGTCAACCCATCAGGCCCCCAGACACCTTCCTCAAAGAAGCACCTTCTAGAAGGACCAAAGCCTCCTCATGCTCGACCTAGCCCACTGAGGTACGTGCCGACCAGGCTGTACGGACCACTGCTGACGAAATCGTGGGGCGCGCCTACATGGTACACTTCCTTGCTGACCTAGAAAACCTCAAGGCGGAGGGAAGCACCCTCAGCCCAGCACAGGGAAAGACCTAGTCCCAGCCCTGCTGAGTCCTAGGCTCTGGAGAGCCTCTCAATCTCTGGGTCTCAACTTCTCTACCAGGAAAATGGGACATTCCACCTGCCCTGTTCCCTTCACAACTGGGATCAAATATCATAACGTTCACAAAAGGGTTTTGAAAAGCATACAACATTAAGCAGAAGTGAAAGGGTTATTAGCTGGCCTGTGTCCTGATTTCCTGACTCCTAGCTGGTCACTGCCTCAGACAGGCTGGGGTCTGTTTTATTTCTAAAACTGCCCGACAACATGCATTCCATGAACTCCTCCAGGTCTGGTTGTGGATCTTGGATCTCCTCTCCGGAGCCCACTCTCCCCAGAGGCAAGACTGACCCCGAAACAACGAGAGGCAACCTTAGACCACTCCCCAGAGACCCCCTAGCCCTCAGGACCTTGGTGCTCAGATCCCAGAGTCCTTGAGCCTGCCCCTGCCCCTGGGCATCAGCGGTACACGGAAAGATTGACAAGTCCTTGTTCCAACCAACCTGGGAACCTGGATTCTGGTCGTTTCCCAGCCCCCCTGGGGTGTCACTCACGCTGTCATCCACCAGGTAGGCATTGATGAAGTGGGCCAGCAGGTTACAGCCCCACAAGAAAACCACATCTCCCAGGAGGTGAGGGATTAAGCCGCTAAAAAACAAGGTGAGCAGAGATGAGTGGGGGAGGGAGGGGACCGTTTCTTGGGGGCTCCATGCCCAGGAAGGAGGCAGGGAGGTTCCAAGCTCGAAACTTCAGCATATCCTGGGTACAGCCTCAGGACAACAGCCTGCAGGGGCCACGGGGGCCACGCCAGGAAGGCAGTGTGCTTTTCTCTAGAGGGGTCGGGGAGGGGGTGGGGTTCACCAGCCACATCTGAGGCCTGTAGGTCTGTGGTCTCACGAGTGGTTTCCAAACCACAGAGGCCAGGCCTCAGGACCTGAGTGCTGCTAAATCTGGGGTTTTCAAACACAGCTTATGAAAGGCGTGCACATTGAGAGTTTTCTCCTGGCCTCTTTACCCAATCAACGCTCACAAAACACTCTGCTCGGTGCCTCTGTTGTCTTCACCTCTAGAATGTTCCAGTGAAGACACTTCATACAAGCTTTTGCAAAGAGGGCTGATGGTTAAAGTGATGGCTTTAGAATTAAACAGCTCTACAAATTACTGTGGAAGGTCCCCGAAACACAGTGCAGAGAGCAAAAAGCCAGATGGAGATCAACGGGTCTGTGTGCTATTTGTGGGTCCTTCTTTTTTTTAATGTTTATTTACTTTGAGAGAGTGAGTGCAGCAGGCACGTGCGAATGAGAGCAGGAGAGGGGCAGAGAGAGAAGAAAGGAGGGAAAATCCCAAGCAGGCTCTGTGCTATCAGTGCAGAACCTGATGTGGGGCTCGAACCCAAGCTTTTCAAATATTTTGAAATTAGGTTTTTAAAGATTCAAAAATCCCTGCCACCCTTCCCAAGATAGTGATTCTTCTCCTGGAGATCTTTCCAAGTGGCTGTATAGCTAAACTTGCAAATAAACACATTAAAAAAACACAAGTAAAAAAACTCAGAAAACAAAAAACAGGGGCACCTGGGTGGCTCATTTGGTTAAGTGTCTGACCCGGTTTCGGCTCAGGTCTCAGGTCATGACCTCACGGTTCGTGGGTTCGAGCCCCCCCTGTCGGGCTCTGTGCTGACAGCTCAGAGCCTGGAGCCTGCTTCGGATTCTGTGTCTTCCTCTCTCTCTGCCCCTCCCCTGCGCTCACTCACTCTCTCAAAAATAAACATTAAAAAATATTTTTAATGTTTAAAAACATTTGAAAAGCTCAAAAGAATATATAAGACACATCTAAGTTATAAGGGACATGAATAAAATAAAGCTTCAAGAATGCACTCTCCAAGCCTGCTGCCCCATCTGTGCTCAGACTAACCATTCCCATATGCTCTGGTGCCTTCTCCGTCCTGTGACACGTACGTGTACCATCTGATCTGCAAGTATGTGGTGAACAAAAGAACCCAATGAGTAAGCGTGTGTTGTGTCAGAATCTATTTACACACCAGCAGAGGACCACAGAGCGAGTGTGAAAACAGCCAGAGGTGGGGCCATGTAGTTTTATGGTCTGATATACCAGTCACATGATCAAATATTCATTCATATATATTTATACACACACACACACACACACACACACACACAGAGCTATATCTGAATATAGGAGTGTGTGAGTGCGTGTGTGTGTGTGTATAGATCAAGGTTTTTCAATCCTGGCACTACTGACGCGTAGAGCCGGATAATTATTTTGGGGGGCTGACCGCTGCATTGCAGGATGTTTATTTTAGCAGCATCCTTGGCCTCTATCCACTAGATGCCAATTGTGAGAAGCAAAAGAGGTCTCCAGACAGGACCAATGTCCCCTGGGGGCAAAAATCACCCCAAGTTGAGAACACTTATTATATATTACACATGCGCACATGCACACGTGGGCACACACACATGCACCTACATGGTTGTCTCTTGGTTAAATGAGAGACCCTGAATAAAAACTTCTCACCAACTAAAAAACCACAAAGAACTGATAGAGAACCCCGTGCCTAGAATATTAGGTACGTAATAGCATGAATGTCACTGCTAAGGCCTTAACAAGGCAAAACAAAAGACATATGTCAGGCTTGGCTCTTGGGTCTGCTTGTGGTTTATTCTGTCTGGACACAGTCTTTTCAGTCTGTTTTCTACATGAAATAAGGCGGATGTGAGACACCGAGGAGGGCGGGGGTCCTTGGTCCTCGGGAGATCATGTGCCCTGTCACTGGCTGCTCCGCACACACACAGGCCCGGCAGAACTGGGGCTCCTGACTTTTCAGGAGAAGCCAGAAGTATGGACTGTTATGTGGAATACTCTCGACAGAGGGCCCTGGCTCAAGACCAGTCCCCCCACACCCGCCAGGGCACACACATGGGGTCCGCTGTAGGGGCTCGTCGGTTCATCCGTCCATCTCCCCATGTGCGGGACACACAGCACCATTTTCCTGTGAGCCATGATCTCCAAAGGGCAGGACAGCGTTGGTCCCGACCGTCCTCAGCTCGCATGAACCGCAGGGCTCTGCGGAGCCAGACCGCAGCTAGCAGGCGGGACAGGGCCCGGTGGTTAGTCTGAGCCTGGAGCTGCGGCCCCGGAGGCTGGGACCGCGTCTGTTAGTAGAGCCGTGCCATGTGGCCAGCCATGGGGCACAGAAACTCACGTACACAAAGAATCCCAGCAGCCCCTCCTCTTTGAAAATCTTCCCGATGGAGCTCAGCACGCCGCTGTGAAGAAGGCAAGACAAGGAAACGAGGTCACCCAGTAGCCATGGAGAAGGCTGCCCCCTGGTGCGGAGGAGAGCCCTCCATCCCTGCTCAGAGCCACCCACCCAGTCCTGGCTAGATGGGAGACGAGACTCTCTGTTACCAGGCAGAACCCAAGTGGAGAAGATTTGAGAGCTCTCGTCAAGAAGCGAGGGGCACCGACACAGTTACTGGAGTGGGAGAGCCACTCACCCCAGGACTGCAGCCTAATGGTTCTCTACTACTGCTTTCTGTGGACCTGGGATTCGGGAACTAGCCTTCCGGTCTGGGCTCCTGCCTGGCCCTAGCGCTTATCCTTCCAGCAGAGAAGACCGTGTGCCTGACAGCGTGGGCGCAGGAGGGCTGGCAAGTGGGGAACCGCCTGCCCAAAGGGCAGAGAAGGAACCTGTAGCACAAGGCCCTGGAATCAGCAGGCCCTGATGCAGCCTGTGAAAAGGCACCTGGCCCTCCCCAGCAGGAGGGGGCAGATAGGAAACGCAAAGCAGGCTTACAAGCAAACTCTGCAGCTTGTGGCCTCCTGCACGGAGGCCCTACGAAGTCTAGGAGGCAGGGGAAGTTTAAAAGAGAGACGACGGGGCCAAAGCCCTGGCCAGCGCCACTCCCAAGGCCCGCAGCCCCTCTTCTGGGCCCCAGGGGCTCCGAGCCAGATCATCCTTCCTGGTCCTGTCTACCAACCTCCTGCTTCCATTCGGGAGAACGGGCCACTTTCCCATTCGTGAACCCATGAGCGGCCCAGGGCAGCGGCCCTGCACAACAGCTGCCGAAAACAACCGAAGCCAGGAAATAAAAGTCTTGGGAAGGGAAACAGAGGTGTGTCCCCCTGCCACGTGCTTCTGGGGTCTGCCTCCTGTCCTCCACAGAGCTGCCAGGGCACAGCCGTCACGGGGAAGAGCTCTGCCCACCAGCTACGCACCCCGGCACCTAGCTTGCTGGCAGCGGCAGATGCGGGGGAGGTTATTTGGTGAACAAGCGATGATGTGGGCCCTGCCCACAGCGGGGACAGCCTCTTAGCAGATGAAACGGGCCACAAGTCAGTTCTATGACAGCTGGAGGAAAGGTGAGGGCAGAACTAGGGGGTCCAGGCTGGAGCCCTAGCACAGTCCCAGGTGGCACAGGGCAAGCCAGCTCTACTCCCCTCACCTCACCCCTCCGCAGGGCTTCCAGGATCATCCAGGGTGGCCCCGGACACAGGACGGAGAGAGGAAAACGCCCCCGGACGAGACGGTGGCCGCCCGCTGTCATGTTCCTTTGAAACTAGTGCATTAGAATGAGGATAGAAAAGGGACAGCAACTGACCCCAGCACAGCCTGTCCTGGCAGACTCTGGTGACAGGGCCACTCCTGCCAGTCCTGGAAGATTTACCCACCTGTACTTGGCCTCCCGTCCCACAAACTGGACCATGCAGCGCATTGAGATGACTGAGGAAAAAGAAACATACACAGGTGACACTGTGGCCAAAGCCCACGGCGCCCAGCTGCACGGTGCCCTGTGCAGTGGCCACTGCCTGGGGCCCGTGTCAGAGCGAGGGAGGGGAGGAGGGCCTCTGGGATTCCCAGATGCACCCTGGGACCACAGTGTCCCATTTCTTCTTGCCTGGGAAGGGTCTCCACTGCCTCCGGGCAGGGCCCCCCACCCCTCTCTTCTCAGGTCGGTCCTGGGGGAACACCCTGGGCGAGGGTGAGGGTGAGGGGCAGTCTCCGGGGGGCGGGGGGCTCACCATGCAGGGGGTGGGCCAGCATGCGGGACACGCACTGCATCATCATCTCGTAGGAGGTCTGGAAGAGAGCAGACAGGGGGGCACTCGGCCTGGCCTCTCTCTGCAACTGGCGCTCAAGGGGAACCACACGCTCTTACAGGGGAAACACTGGGATCCCACAGCCCCCACCGGGGTCAGTCTACCTTGGAGAGCCCCACGTGTCACCCACTCCCAGCCCCCTCCACCCGGGAGTGCTGCTGGGTCTCAGGCCAGGCCCCGTGATGGCTGAGAGGCTTCCTAGGATTCCTTGCAGTGGCCACTCGGGGGCTCCTTCCACGTCCCACCCTGCCCACACACAGGGGAGGAGCCAACTCGGTGTGTCTCCGGTGACCTGCCCAGCTGTGCAGTGAGAAACAATCGGACTCTCCTCCGAATCTCCAACCCCAGACACCCACCTCCTTCACTACTTTCTTCAGGGAAGTCTTCATGTCGTCCTTGTTGGAAACCTGCTCGATCTCATCCGGAGGGAAAACCTGAGACACAGAAAACAAAGGAGCGGGGCACCTGGCTGGCTCAGTCGGTGGAGCATGCGACTCTTGATCTCGGGGTTGTGGGTTCTAGCCCACCATGGGGCATAAAGCTTACTTAATTAAAAACCAAAACAAAAAGCAGAGACAGAGGGCCAAGAGCTAAAGGACAGCTATGCCTCTTCAATGTAACTCTTAAAGGGGCAGGAAAGGCAGGACTCAGCTCCTACTGTGTTCCTTGCAGCTAGGTCCACCTCTGGTCACCCCAGGGCTGGAGCGGGGCGGGGGTGGGGGAGCGGACCCCTGCCTGGTGTGGGAAAGCAGGAGGACCATGGGCGGGAACCTTCCCAATCCAGGAGACAAAGGACCCGGGCACACGGCTGCCTCTGGGGGCGGCAGGGAGCTTCAGGAGACCCTCAGGCAACCACTCCCGGCTTCCCCAGGCTCACCTTCTTCATACTGCCCCGGGTCACAGTGGAGAGGGCGTTGGACATCAGCCGGGGGCTCAGGCCTCGGAACAGCCCTATCTTCCCATCCACCTGCACGATGTACTTGGCTACAAAAAAGAAGCGGTGGCCACATCACCTCCCGGCCCAGACAGACCCTCTCCTGGCCACATTCACACCCAGCCCGTCCCTCGGCACACGCTGACTTTGGTCACGGAAGGGGGCAGCTGTCCAAAACCCCAGAAGCAATCAGGCCCCAACCCCCAAGTCTTCTCTAGCCAGTTTCTTTTTGTAAAACCTTCAAAATATATTTTTGACAAACAAATGCACAAAATTGTCTTTTTTTAAGTTTGAAAAATTGACTTGGCCAACTCAGCTAGTTTTCCGACCCAGCAACATGACTGCTACAACCCGCAAACCAATTTTGTTGCTTATTAAAAAATGGTTTTCTTGGGGCGTCAACATGCAACTTATTGATCTATGGGTTGTGAGTTCGAGCCCCACACTGGGTGCAGAGATTACTAAATCATTAATTTAAAAAACATTTTTCTTGAAGAGACAAAAAAGGAAAAAGGCAGAGTGCCCGCAGGCAACGATGCAGCTTGCAACTTAAGGGAGAAAAAGGGGAGAAGAACAACTCCCAGAAGAAAGGCTCAAGAGTGTCCCCTGAGCATATCATGGAGAGGGCCAGCCTTCCCCTGTCACTGAGCTGCACCCAGGCCCCATCTAGTACCTGGTAGCATTTAGGAATCACAGCAGGGGATGAGGTCAGGGGACCAATATAACTAGTGGGGAAGTAAAAGGCACCAACAAACTATTCTACAGAAAAAACTTGAGGAGAAGTCAGGGAAGGTATACATACCCTACCTGTATGAGTCAGTGTTTTTCATTCACTAATGTTTCTTTCTTTTTCTTTTTTTTCTGTTTTTTTATTTAGTTTTGAGAGACAGAGAGAGACAGCGTGAGCAGGGGTCAAAGAGAGAGGGAGACACAGAATTGGAAACGGGCTCCAGGCTCTGAGCTGTCAGCACAGAGCCCAACACGGGGCTCAAACCCATGAACTGTGAAATCATGACCTGAGCTGAAGTGGGACGCTTAACTGACTGAGCCACCCAGGAGCCCCTCATTATTTTTTTAACGTATATTTATTTATTTTGAAAGAGAGAGAGACAAAGTATAAGCAAGGGAGGAGCAGAGAGAAAGAGAGAGAAAATCCCAAGCAGGCTCTGAGCTGTTGGCATGGAGCCGGACATGGGGCTTGAGCTCATGACCACGAGATCATGACCTAAGCCAAAACCAAGAGCCAGAGGATTAACTTCTTGAGCCACCCAGGCGCCCCAAAATTTCACCTTTGTAAGAAATCTCTACACCTAACATGGGGCTCGAACTTACAGCCCCAAGATCAAGAGCGGCATGCTCTACCGGCTGAGCCAGCCAGGTGCTCCAATGGTCCATTATTTTAATATCAACTTTTAAACTACGATCATTTTGTTTTAAACCTACATACCTAGAAGCTAGCAGAACTTTCTCTCAGACACCGTGCTCCCCTTCCAGACCTGACTTCAGCTCCTTAGCACCACACAGTGGCAGGAACAGGCAAATGTGCCTCTCTCCATCGCAACATGTCTGCTGACCCAGCATTTCAATGTCACTGCTAGAACGGGGCTTGCGCTGGGGCCCGGGTGCATCTGTTCCCTGAATATTTGGCCTTTTGAGATGGGGATGGGACTGGAAAGAGAGGGGTAGGAGGGGACAAGACCCTGGGTGACATGGCAGGCTGCCCCGCTTCACAGAGTGGAGGTTTATTTTGGGGGAGGGGAGCTCCAGCCAAGTAAGAGAGAGCCAGGTAGGAAAAAGTCTTAGAGGGATCATGAGCGAGTCGCTTAACCTTTCTAGCCCATCTACCCACCAGTAACAAAAGAGCAAGAACTCCCACTTCTTGGAGCAGAGAAAGGTACGCAAAAATTCCTCTGGGGGCCTTCATGGGCCCAAAGAATCCCATGGCCCACCAGGGGCTCCGTCATTCCATGGTCTCTCTCCAGGAATTTCATTCTGTTACACCAAAGAATGTCAAGACAGCTGTGGCACTTTGCATCGTGACATGGGGAGGAGTAGATGCTGTCCAGACAGTATCTAGACAGCCGGGCAGCTGAGCCCCCTCCCAAAGCCGCCTGATGGGCATCTGCTTACAACATCTGGACTGAAACATGTGCCTACACGGCGTGAGCAGGGGCACCTCAAGAGCTCTGCTCATCTCTGCAAGGGGCAACATGCGGGTCAAGACCCCTCTACGGTGAGTCCTTCTGGGAAGGACTGTGACACAGGTAGAGACAGTCTGCCTGGGGTCCCTCATCCGGCTAGAGCACGCATAGAGGCCACAGGGGAAGGTTCCCATGAACCCAGGGTTAAGTCTGTATATGGGCTTTCCTGTGCCTACTTTGGTGCCTTCTCCCTCCCCTTCACTGACAGCTTTTAAATAAAAACAATAGGAACACACTTCCCCACAAAATGACTTGTTCTGCCTGGCCCTACACTGCTCAACATCGTGGTGGCCAAACTGGAAGAGAAACGGGACATCGGACTCTGCCAAGAGTGTGTGAAATTTAAAGAAGGTGACAGGAGGCAAAATCCCAGGTTATTCAGCAGAAAGATTTTCAGGGGCGCCTGGGTGGCTCTGTCGATTAAGCGACTTGGGCCCAAGTCATAATCTCATGTTGAGTTTGAGCCCCACATGGGGCTCTCTGCTGTCAGTGCAGAGCCTGCTTCAGATCCTCTGTCCCCCTCTTTCTCTGACCCTCCCTGTTTGCACACACATGAACACTTGAACTCTCTCTTTCTCAAAACAAAAACAAAAAAAGGGAGGGGGTGCCTGGGTGGCTCAATTGCTTAAGCTTGGGCTGACGTGGGCTCGGGTCATGATCTCACAGTTCATGAGTTTGAGTCCTGCATCGGGTTCTGTGCTGACAGCTGCTTCGGATTCTGTGCTTCCCCGTCTCTGCCGCTCCCCTGCTCACATTTGGTCTCTCTCTGTCTCTCAAAAATAAATAAATGTTTAAAAAAAAAAGAAAAAAGGTTTTCAGAGAACATTGTGGAAACCAAATAAGAAAGAAGAGCAGAAATGGAGGAAGCCTGAGGGGGTCAGCCCGGCTGGGACCACGGAGACCAAGGGCACATTTAAAGAAGCTTGGTGAGGGCAGGGCCTGGGAGAGGGACAGCGATGGTGGATTTGAAAGGCTTTGGCCAGCTGGCGCCCAGGGTCCTGGGGACGAGCGGTGGAGGCAGCCAGGCGGGACAAGGCGGCATCGGACACGTTCCGCTGTGGTGGGCTTCTGGTGGAGAGACCTCCCAGGCGGCAAAGCCACAGAGGGCTGGGGAAAGCGTGGCGGAAGGGCCCGGACCAAGAAGCGGACACAACTTTGCAGACAGATGCATGGGGCTGGGGCAGTGCAGCAGGTCATGGTACACCCGACGTCAAGCACAATGCCGCGTGCGCTGGCATCTGTGCCCACTGTGCGGAGGTGCCAGAGTGGGTTCCACTGCCTGGGGGACGTGGGGAAAAGAGGAGGAAGAAGGAAAAGAACGCAGGAAGCCCCTGACAGGCCTCCCGCGGGACTAAAAGGAGAGGAGAAAAACTGGTAATGTGACTAGATCGCTCAGAAAGCAAAAGGAAACCTCTCTGGACGCCCCCACTCCCAGGCACCACTTGGGGCGGCAGGGATGACAGGGACCAGTGTCCTGGCCCGGCCCCTCCCGTTGCTTGGGCTGATGGCTGGCAGCCGCTGGCCCAAAGCTGCACTGTTCACCTGCTCCCGCCCCGGCAACCTGCTGCCCCCGCTCAGCTCTGACCCCCTCTGCCTGCCCGTTCTGACCCTGGGTGCCGGTGCCACGCTGCCCTGCAGGTTCTTTTTGGCCGGCGCGGGCCCTCCTGCCTGGGAAGCACACTCACCGTAGGTGAAGAAGCTGGGCAGGTAGAGGACCTTCCTCCCCAGCACATTGGTCCCAATGGTGGGGGGCATCGGCTCATGACCCACCTTCAGAATCAACAAATACAAAAGCAAGGTCAGATTCTACCACCGATCTGGCTCACTGCTTCTCACGCCCCAGGCCTCTGCCTCTTCTCCGACAAATTCCAATGCTGCTCTCATTGGTGTTTTCCCCGGCAAAACATCCAGAAATATCATCAGAATCTAGAACCGTCAGCATCATGTAAGCCCCAACGAATGGAGCCCCAGGTCCCTACCCCCTTCCACGATCTAAGTCACCCTACCTCCCAACCTTCTCACCTTCCACAGCCAGACATTTCCAGGGCAGAACCCCCCATTTTTATGTACTTCAACCCCTGCAATCGCCTCAGTAACTTAAATCTCAGTTACGTCCCATCTCTGGGCTAAAACTTCAGTCCAAGCTCAATCCCAAAGGTGCCGACACCAAAACACTTCACACCTACACCTCGGTCCCGAACTTCAGGACAGCTTGGCCCCACCCTAGTGTGCACCCTGCACTCAAGTTCCTTTTCTGCACCCACCACAGATGCTGACAGATCGGTCCCTCTGGCTCCCAGGCCGGGCAAACTGGTACCTCCAAACCCGGTTGCTCCTCAAACAATCCCTCAACTGTTTTCTCATCTGGATGACTTCATATCCCTGTGACAGAAAGACCCCCTCATTTCTGTAAGGCGATCATAATTCTTGGTGTATACATGTCGGTTATTATGACAGTAGCCATTAAACCCATGGGGGGGAGTGGCAGGAGGGAAGGACATAGCCACCCACACACCTTTGAGGAGGTGGGGTCTCTTCTGAGGGGTGAGGCCAAATGATGAGGGTCTGCGAGACTCTCTCTGCTGTCGGGGAGGAGGCAAGGTGGCTGGGAGACCAGCACCTAAGTGGAGCGTGAGAAGGTCGCTTCCAGGGAACAAGCCCTGACCCTCAGGCGAGGCCAGCCAAGCCCCTGGGGCACGGCAGCACCTTAGGATGTGGTAGGGAGCAGAAATGGCACCCTATTTCATCCCCAAATCTGTTTCCCCCAGTCCTAACCACAGCCGGAGCTGTAACTCTGTAACCAGTTCATCACCCTCGAATCTCCAACTCCCAAAGCTTAGATGAACCCTGACACAAGGCCCCGCATTCTTAGTCACTTGATCTAGTCAACCCCCAAACCTGCCACTCCAATCCTGCCATCTGCCCCCTCAACCGGGACCTGGCTTTTTTTTGCAAACTGTGACTGACTCCCAAGCTAGACGGAAGGTTTCACCCCGAAATGTGTTACACTCAGCACCAGCTGGGCTCAAATCAGATAGACCACCTCTGTCGCCCCAAGTGGGCTCACCCATTCCCCCCCCCCACCAGTGCTTTGGTGTTCCTCATTCCCAATTCCCTCTTCGAATCGCTTGTGTTTCAATTTTCTCCTCAAACCGGTAAACTGCATCTACCATGGTTCAAATGATGAACTCCTCCCCCCGCCGTTCCCTATGTACCCCATCGTCCTCCACTCTACAGACTCTTCTATCTGCCACCCTAAAAACACAGCCCTCACCCAATCTCACTCCGTGAGAGGAAAAAAACTGGGCTCCTGGGACCCTCACTTCTCATCTCGGGTAACACCAGTTCCAAAGCCCCACTTTCTCTCCCAAACCTATAATCTCTATTGCTGAAAATACAATCCTAATTCCCCAAGTCAAGCAGCCCTCACTCCCAAAGCACAACCAAATGCCAGTCTCAGTCTCCCCCCACCAGCCATTTCCAAATCTCTGTCACAGTTAGATTGTAGTCGGGTACCCTGATGTCCCCGACCGAATCTCTTCATTCCTTGTCATATTCCCGGGCACACCTAAAATTCTCTTGCCCCATTCCTCAGACCCCAGATTCCAACTGCTCCCATTCCAGCCGAACCACCTCCCTTCCCCCCGCCTGCCCCACTCTCTCAGCCCAGTTAAAGAGACGTAAATCTAACACCCATTTGCCTCAACTCAAACCTCAAATCTTGGCTGATCTCCATCTCAATTTTCACCCCCCCCCCCCCCCCCCCCCCCCCCCCC